>JZLH01S0103769.1:8919-34739 GCA_001188425.1 Eucidaris tribuloides
TTTTTTTTTTTATAAAGGAAAGCATTTCAGAGCGTGTGATTTTCAAGGCATTCATGTTTACTTTTTTACTTTTCGCCAAACTTTCACACAACCGTTATAGTGGAAGATCCTAGAAAAAACTTTACCCTCCCACCGACTGAATTTTCAGAGCCACCAGTTTGTAATAGTGGCTTGTTTGAAAACAAATCTAGTATTACGCTAATCTTATTGGTAAATTGAGCTTCTACATGTCTTTCGTGTTGAAGAAGTGCATTTAGGGTAAAAAAAAAATCCCCTCAATTGAATTATGTTGTTTTAACGTTTGCTTGTGTGCTTCACACATGAGCCGCCTTTCCCCGGTATAACCTTGGCATCGCCCCATGAATCTGAGATCCCAAAGGATTGATTCTACTTAGGCAGGGGAATGAGTAGGTTAACATCGACAAGGTCATGTATCGGCTGCCTGTGTAAAATAATTGATCAATCGTGAATCAAGGTTCAACTGACTTTGAGGGACGTACACACAGCAAACAGTGAAGGTCTTAACATCTATGACCATCCCTCATCTACTGACTGGAGTAACTACGGTATCTCGGGATTGGATGGTAATATAGACGTAGATATGTCAGAATTAGTGACATCACGTGGAGGACTGACGTTGTATCTTGTTGACAACAACAGGGGTGCCAACGGACGTGGATTTCTTGCTGATGTCAGTATTTCAGGTAAGGTGAACGAACAATATGTTTTAAGTCTAGCAACCGTATATTACGAGAAACTGATTTAATACATTATGGTAACTAATTGTGACCTTACCACACATGAAAAATGTCCATAAACGTAAGGCAATTACATGCTCTACTTGCAAAATATATAAACTCCAAAATTCATTGTTACATCTCCAAAATTTGTTAAGTATACTTTTCGAGTCTTGAATAATCTTGCATGATTACAGAGACAATGAAATTTAAACATTGACTCTGCAATGAAGGCGTAAAATACAAATTTGTGCGAACAGTTTAAAAACAAGTTAATTGCATTACCCAATTCCAGCTAGTGACTACTAATATTGCACACAGTTACCTAAACAAGACTACCGAAGCAAATTATCCTTCATTAGTCATATCAAGACTTTTATGTACTAATGGTAACTAGAAATAACCAAGTTGACAGTAAGTCACAGTACTTTTCTTATCAATATGTGTCCCCGTATTAGCTCTTGCTGTAAACATGTTAACAATTACACGGTGTACTAATAATCGTAAAACGACGTTTATGTGTATGTCGGGCAACATAGTCGACGTATTGAATATGAATATTGGTACCTTAAGAGAATTTAACTGAAGAAAATTCCAGTGACACTACTTCGTCTATATGTGCCCATATTAAATACAGACGCTCAGATTTGGGAATCAACCGATGTGGTGTCTTCATGCGGCGGCAGTATTGTATTGAACAGCTTTGTTCGTAGTCTTACATTGACAACACCGCACTATCCTAATGTCGACGGAGCCGAATATTACTGCAACTGGTATGTAAGGAGCCTTTCTGATACTACCATTCGGGTTAACATCATTGATATCGACCTGCGCGGTTCAGCATACGTAGTGGTAGGAGGGGAATACTTTGATGCGTCAACCACACCAAGTCCAGTGTCATCTACTAGTAACGTCACGACCATCTACTACGATTCAGATACGCAGACGTCTGGACGTGGAGCAAAGTTTGGTGTAAATGTCATATACGGAGGTTTGTACCATGGGATATAATTTTCTCATTAAGTTCATTTTTCAGTAAATAGAGCATAGTAAGCAATTGTAGTGTGAGCCATATATCTGCTTGATGATTTGATCCCATACTATCACACAATGCATTGGACGGATGGATGTATGTATTCATGTATGCAGCTAGATATCTCTCTTCTCACCAAGGACGCAAACTCTGATTTCGATGCCGCTTGGCATGTGAGAAGTGCGGGATAAACTCGCTAGTCATAAGGAACGCTATCCATAAGGACCAATGGCTCATAAGGAACGTTATTCATAACGTGTTATTTCCTTTACCTGAAAGGTCGCTATTCATAAAGCGAAGAAAGGGTCATTATTCATAAACTCATAACGACCATTATTCATAGGGATTGCAGCTATTCATAATATTAGATAATGGTAGCTGTTTAGAATCGAAGAAAAGTGTATTTTTTTTAAGGACCGCTATTCATATTAAGTCATAAGGGTCGTTATACATAATAAATTATAAGGATCGGTATTCATAATATTAAATCGATGTCGTTAATCATAAGGGCCACTATTCATTATGGGAGAAGAGGGTCGTTATTCATAATCGAAGAAAAGGGTCACTATTCATAATCGAAAAAGAGGTTCACTATTCATAAAGGGCACTATTCATAAGAATCGCTATTCATAATGGGAAAAGGGTCCCTATTCATAATCGAAGAAGGGGTCGCTATTCATAATCAAAGAAAGGGATCACTATTCATTATCGAAGAAGAGGGTCGCTATTTATAATCAAAGAAGAGTTTTGCTATTCATAATCAAAAAAGAGGCTTGCTATTCATAATCGAAGAAGAGGGTCGATATACATAATCAAAGAAGAGGGTCGATATTCATAATCGAAGAAAATGGTCTCTTTTCATACTCAAAGAAGTGGGTCGCTATTTATAATCGAAGAAGGGGATCGCTATTCATAATCGAAGAAAATGATCGCTATTCAGAATTGAAGAAGAGGGTCGCTATTCATAATTGAAGAAGAGGGTCGCATTCACAATGAACTTATATCACCCCTAGTTTAAAATGTACTACCGCTGATGTTCCTGTAAGCGAAATGATGATATTGGATGGGAGGCATTCCAACGGCTGTGTCGAAGCTAAAGGGAAAGGGGTGATGGAACACCCCCTAACCTAAGCATGCCTATTATAATTGTCATTTTAGAAACCATTAACTTTTATACGAGAGTCTTTTTGTATGACCCCCAAAAACAATGATTTGGGACCCTTGTAGATCTACAAAGTGGGAGAAGTTAAGGACCAGTCCCCCTGACTCTTTTTAATTTCAGGCAATGAAATTGCTGCCATTTTTTTTTTTGATTTTCCATAAATAATATCATAATTGAAGAAGAGGGTCGCTTTTCATAATTGAAGAAGAGGGACGCTATTCATAATCAAAAACAGGATCTCTATTCATAATCAAAAAGAGGTTCGCTATTTATAATGGAAGAAGTGGATCGCTAATCATAATCGAAGAAAACGCTCGCCTTTCACAATAGAAAAGGGTCACTATTCATAATGGGATAAAAGGGTTGCGATTCATAATCAAAGAAGAGGTTCGCTATTCATAATGGAAGAAAATGGTCGCTATTCATGATCGTGGAAGAGGGTCGCAATTCAAATCTAATCTAAATCTAATAAGAAATTTAGGAAATGCATGAAAGAGAGCCCCACGGGTACTCCCCATACATTAATTAGTTGTACAGTTAAATTTAACAATGGTTATAAGTTTTCTCCTTTACCTTTGTAGAGAAAAAAGTTAAAAGGCGCTTTTCTTATACCAAAATAATTAATAGGCCAAGTCTTAATTAGTATATCTACAATGTGATTTCACTAACTAAAAAAAAAAAACTAAAACCCTTCCGTGATTACACACACACAGACAAATTGATCCAGATCCTACTGTTTCCTCACTCCTTTGCTTTCAATCGTCCGCTTGAGTGAGGGGAAAGTTGAGCGGGAAGGGGGGGGGGCTTGTCGTACGGGGTACTTATCCGCTGATACGAGCTTTGAAATTGCCGTGAGAAATTAGTTTTTGTTGTAATACATGATTTTAGTAACGAACACTTCATCGGCATCTACCGCTTTTACAGTGTGCCGACAGTGTGCCGGTGTTTATGGTAATAGAAGTGGTAATGGAGCTTTCAAGCAATACTGTTTTGATTGTGCAATGTGTTAATGGTGTTTGTTAACCAGGACACTGGTTGAGCATGATTGGCAATAACTCCTCCATGACTTCTTTCCATTTCCTTCCTGCTCATCTATCAAATCGTTCCTTTCTTTTTACCTTCTCGTTGTCTCATTACCTTCTCTTCCTTTTTCCCTTATCTGTGTACATTTTATGTTTTGTTTAAATCTGGTTAATTATAATATTTATGTGTATTATTTGTATGTGACTATCATTGTATTTCATAGAATAGGATTTAGATTAGTAGTTGTAATGGTATACTGTGCAAAATGTTTAATTTTGTGATTTCTTTTTATTTCAGGGACCCATCGATGAGAGAGATTATATTTTTTTTTATTAATTTGGAAGCCCTGCTGAAATGAAAAAAAAATATACTAAAATATATAAAAAAATAACCTCGTGACCTCATAAAAAACGACATTTCTAAATTCAAAGGGAATTTTAGGGGGTATGACTGGTGACACCAACTCCCCCGCCCAATGTCACCAGTGCTCCCTCAAATGGATGAATTCTGGTAGCATTAATTATTAATTTTAGGGCTGAGGAGTGACTACATTTTAAAATGGTAGATTAATAGTTTGAATGTGCTGTATTCCAAGCTTTCTTTTTTAAATGTCAATCTACCATAAAAGTGTGATTTAGTGTTTTAGTTTGTAGAGTGCTTTTGTTGCGAAATAACTTAGAACTCAGAAGCCTATACACCCCATGTTCAAAATCGCATTATGTTCCTGTCTCTCTGTCTCTGTCTTCGCTTTGTCGATCCTTCACATTTGACACACGTCTCCCCGAAACCCTTCCCCAAGGACCAGCTTGGTCGCTCAGGTCACATGATGAAGAACTTCATCACCAGTCATCTACCAAACCACTGATACAATTCGACATCCGTGCATGGAGATATGCTCAATAATATGATTTATAGTATCCTGCTTGGGGTATGATTATTAATGGAAAACCAAAATTTTGCAACAATTTCATTGCCTGAAATTAAAAATGAGTCAGGGGGACTGGTCATTAACTTCTGCCACTTTGTAGGTCTATGTAGGTCCGAAATCCTTTTTTTTGTCATACAAAAATACTGTTGAATTAAAGTTAATGGTTTCTAAAATGACAACGATAATAGGCCTGCTTAGGATAGGGGGTGCTCCATCGCCCCTTCCCCTTTAGCTTCGACACAGCCGTTTGGGTGCCTCACAGCCAATAATATCATTTTGATTACGGGAAAATCAGCGGTAGTACATTTTGAACTTGGGGTGTATAATCTGATTATGAATATCGACCCTCTTCTTTAATTATGAATAAAGACCCTTTCTCCGATTTTGAATAGCGTCCCTCTTCTTTCATAATAAATAGAGATCATCTTCTTTGATTATGAATAGTGACCTTCTTCGATTCTAAATAGTGACCCTCTTCTTTAATTATTAATAGCGAACCTCTTGTTCGATTATGTATAGCGACCATCATCTTTGTTATCAATAGTGACCCTCTTTTCTGAGTACAAATATAGATAGACCCTCTTCTTCGATCATGAAAAGCGACCCTGTTCTTTGATTATGAAGCGATCGTTTTCTTCGATTGTGAATAGCGACTCTCTTCTTCGATTATGAAAAGCGACCCTCTTCTTCGACTATGAATAGGGACCCTATTTCCCGTTATGAATAGCCAACCTTATGAATATTGCCCTTTATGAATAGTAAACCTCTTTTCGATTATCAATAGTGCCCCTTTTCTTCGATTATGAATAACGACCCTCTTCTCCTATTATGAGTTGCGGTCTTTATGATTAGTGACCCCGATTTTATATTATGAATAGCAATCCTGATGACTTATTATGTATAACGACCCTTATGAATTATTATGAATAGCGGTCCTCATAAATAATGACCCTTTTCTTCGATTATGAATAGCGACCCTCTTCTTATATTATGATTAGCAATCCCTATGAATAATGGTCCTTAAGAGTTTATAATAAACCCTATTTTTTATTTGTTATGTATAGCGACCCTCTTCTCTGTGTACGAACCCTCTTCTTCGATTACAAATAACGACCCTATTCTTTGATTATGAAGAGACCCTATTCTTCGATTATGAATAGCGACCCCCTTCTTTGATTATGAATAGCGACCCTCTTTTAATATCATAAATGGCAATCCGTATGAATGCCTGTGAGATTATGAATAATAAACCATATTTTCGCTTTATGAATAGCGACCCTTCAGGTATAGGAAATAACGTAATGAATAACAGTCCTTATGAACCACTGGTCCTTATGGATGGCGGTCCTCATGACTAGCGAAGTTATATCGGTGAGGACCCCCATTGACCGACCTAAAACCTGGACGTTTCTCAGAAATTACATCGTTCAGATTGAATCTACAAATATCATACGTATTATATGCAATTAATTCCTTTGATAACATGTCAATATCGTTTGAATGTGCAAATTGTATTTTGTTTACATCATGTGATATCTGTTATTTGTTATTTATGTTATTGCTACATGAAAATCGATTGAATTATGTCTGTTTATTAGTATTTGAATGTAAAGTTCAATTGTTTTGAAGTGCCTCGCTCTCATTTTTATTGATGAGTTTGCATCATGTTTGAATAATTTCTCAAGTTGGCAGAATCATTGGCGTTAAAACAATAATGTTGCCTTTTTTTTGGGGGGGGGGGTGGTCAGCTGCCCATCCCCCAGGACAGACGATCCAGGGGAAGTTGCGTATAAAAGTGCCATAACTTATAGAAATATTGGCAGTATTGTCTGCTGTAGAAGTTCAAGTGGAAATTGTGGTGCTTATGATAGTCGCCTCCCATGCACCAATTATTACGTTATCACGATTAGATTTAATGTATCTGTAATCTGACAATTATTGTTTAGGTTTGATAAAACTATTATTGCTGTATTAAAATAAAGTAGTCAATCCATCAATTCATTCTTCAATCAGTCAATCATTAGTAAACAATGTCAACAAATTAAACACGAAATAAATTTCAATTCTAAAGAATAGCTAAAATATTAAACAAGTTATTCATAATCCTCTTACCCCTATTGTAAAGTATGATGGCAATTTCTGCAGAGTGCAAAATCATAAAAAAAACTAATCAATACTCCGTGGCGAATATCAATATAATACTACTACTACTACTACTACTACTACTACTACTACTAATCCATATTTTATTCGAAATAGACAGACATCACAAATTCTTCCGAAAATTCCGAAAATTCATTTTGCCCAATTAATCGTTGTCCCTTAAAAAAGACATTGCTGTAGCCTCAGATGAACAAAACGATTGTTGTCAGGATTCAAGGTATAGTACAGGAATTAATGTCCTTACTTAACCTGTTTCCATAAAAAAAATAATCAAACATGGCACTGTCGGTTCGTAACGGAAAACTATCAAAACGTTGTCCTACTAATTTTGTAAATAACTTGTTCATACAATACTCATATTACATGGTATTCTTAAGTGCTCTTAAGAATGCATTTTAAATATCAAGCACCGAACTATCGACAATCAAAGAAACTATTTATGTGGGTACTTATCATTTTAACAATAATCTCTCGAAAGTATATCTATCATATTGCAATGTTGTTATTCTGTTGAATATTTACTGCGTTTAGTAGCTGCAAATCAGTACCGGTTTTTAATGTATTGTTTATTACGATAATTCTTGGGAACAAAATGTTAATTTTCTGAAACCAAATCCCGCAACTTATAACGATAATTGCACACATTTGCACATTGTGTACTGTTAAGAAATCTAAAAATTAATAATGTGAACGTACTTTTGTATGTGTTTGTTTGGACTTTGCTTGTGTTTATTCCGTACTCCTATGTATAAGTCAGTTACATAATATACTTATCACTGTGCACACGTGCTAGTGCACGCACGTCGAGATCTTTTTTTTTTCACGGTGTTTGATATTGAGCAGAATAACTGTCTTCAAAAGAAGAGGAAATGTAATGCAATACTCCAGAATTTGCTCAATTAACATCCCTATGTCTTCCAATCTCATTACACCTCCTAATGACTTCTGATGCTATAATATACCAGGCAACCTCCCCCCTTTTTTTCATAAACACGTATAATGTCCAAACTAATTCTATGAATCATAAGAAGAGGGCTTTCACATATGGAAAACTAGCGCGCATCTGCTCCGCGGGCTTCGCACCGCACTCTTAAGCACGTGAATTTTGCATGAAATCCAGTACTGCGTGAACTAATTCTGCTAAATCTCGAAAATGTAATGACTTTCTTCATGGGATCGGTTGGCATTACATTCTTTGATATTTTCCTCACAATTCAGTGTCAAATTTCATCTGTCTAACTCATAGGAAAATATTGCACTTTTCGTTCAAAGTTAGGTGAAAATATCGAAAAAGGCCCTTTCCCTATGGCGGACAGGGCAATTTCGGGTAGTTTTTGTCGTCCTCACCGTATTCACCGGTCCACTGAACTTCTGCACATTGGGTTGCATAGCCAGATCGCATATCATTGTAAAGAAGAAACAATATTCTATCCAATGGTGTAAATATCATTTTGAATAATGGAGAAGAAAGACATGCACTTTTGTCTTTAAAAAGTACATGGTTTTTCACTTTGTACTTAGATCACGTGACGCACGTTATCGCACGTGTAGTCATTTGTGTACAAATGTCCATAGGCCAGTCCAGCGGCACTACGCATGAGTGCACACACCGTGGGGGGTTTCGGAGTGCAGGGATGTCTGTGGCTAGTTGATTTTAAGCGCGAAATGGGGCCAAACTTTTCCATATGTGGGATTATTTTTGAACAAAGTCAATTGTACGATTGTGCAGAGATTAAGCACTAGCACGCAAAGGGTTGATTCCTGCTTGGAAAATGTGTGTAACAAACCTGAAACCATATGAGCATTTCATTAACTTGATACCGTTAGTAAAGTGTCTTTCTAAAGTTTATGATTATTTATATGTGTGGTTAGGCTACAATGACGTCCTTTGATATGCTCTTGGTCATATTCCTCACAAATGCCTTGCAGTTTCCACAATGTGGTAAATCAGTGTTTTTGATGTACGCCATTTTGATTTGAAACTAAGTTATTGTGTTCATCTTACCTAAAATGCTGACATCGACAAGAAATCCACGTCCATTACCACTGCTCCTGTCAACAACTTGCAATGTCAGTCCTCTACGTGATGACACCAACGGTGATAAATCTACATCTATATTGCCTATAAGCGTTGAGACATGGTTGCTGGTAGATGATGGATGATCATAGACGTAAACGCCTTCATAATTACTCCAACTAATGAATGGTGCTGTATGTACGTCCCTGAAAGTCAGTCGAATCTGCTTCCTTGAACTCATCGTTACGTGCCTCTGACAGCGGATATACGCACTTGAAGATTTTTGGCTGGTTCGCGTTTCTACGCTACCGACATTAAAACTGTATTCCTGTAAAATGCATGTGAAGATTTTAATGATTCCAATTCAGCCATGCAAGTTATAAATACTTCTTCCTCGATATTTGTCGACTTACTGTACCATGTATTTATAAATTATTGTAACTCTTTATGCATATCACTTTTTTGGGTTAATATTAAGTTTATCTTAATTTTGGACATACATGTATGACAACGCGGTAAAAGGTGGTGTCCTCAATCGTGACGGGTTGGAAATTCAAGTAAACGCACACACTGAAAATATATTTTCAAAGGTATAGACCCTTCCCTAGTAAAAGTATACATTTTTAGAAGGTTTTTTGCCCAAGGAGTTAAAAAATGGCATTATTGTCTTGGTAAGGCCAAGCATTAAGATGTTATGGCTACATAAACTGCAACATTTTGTTAAAAAATATAAAGACATTCCCAATTTTGGGTTTCAACGTACAATACCTAACAATGAATTCAGATTTGAAGTATTGAAGCAAAGACCCAACAATACATATGAAGAGCTTAGTTCCAAAATGTTCTAGATCCACTTTCGTAACTTCAGAGAAAAATGCAATTCTTTGCCTGAGTTTGTACACGCCTCTATGGAAAAATAAAATTATAACCCCAGATATTTCGTACTTGCTCTTTTGGACTGTAACAAGATAGGCTAAGAATCAAAAGTGTTAATGTTAATAACTCGTTTTGGTGAAAATAGATTAAGCAGCTTTTGGAAATAGGCTCTTCATATATAGTTTTTTGGGGGTTCAGATCCATCTTCTACAAGAAAAATGGGAGTGACTGATGAATTTGTAAAATTCTCTTGAAATTTGTCATGTGGGATTTTTGGATTTGATTAAGTGTTCATTATACTTAGTAAATTACTGATTAATTAAATTATTGACTTAAGATATGAACACTCAGGTGTAAAAATTTTTACTTCTGAAGATTTTAAAGTATGTGTAAATATTCTTAAATAAAGTCGTGAACACAAGATGTCCTCATGATCGACTGTTTGAAGAACGAAGAGGTTTTATTTTTCTTGTATAGAGTTAACTCAAGTAAAACACAATTACACTTTGCTTTGGTATGATAGCAGTCCTTTCATCTCTCTGGTACAGACAACCTCTCTTGATTTGTTCTCATAATTGAAGTATCTTTTGATAACTACTTCAGTACCAAGTTCATATGTATAATAGTACAAATTTGGGTGGGCACTTGCTTGTTTGTTTACCAAAAGTTAAGGGTACATTACATGATCGGAGGTAGTCCTCAACTTGGGCCGAAAACACTCCAGAATGAAGTGACCTATGCAAGGATTCTCCTGTGAAAATCTTATAGTCAAACGTTGACTCATTCTAAAATAACTAATGTTTATATCCCTCGTGTCAGGCAGACCTGCTGTGTGGCTCTCTATGGGTCCTATTTTTATCGTGCCCCGATAGAATTAAAATACTAATATTTTCATGCTTGATTCTCCTTAAGTAAACAACTTAGAGACAAATCCTTCCAGATTTGCTCCAACTGTTGTATATTTGGTATATATTTCAACTCATCCGATTCTTCAGGCATTTTCAAATGCTCCCAATCATGTCACTAACCTTTAAACACACAGGCTAACATTGTGAAGCTTTAAATTAAAAATTGTCGAACTTTGCTATCTGAAGTACATAGTAGTGTTTGAAATGGACAAAATAAACACCCTAGAATACAACATTTTGGACATTTATGCTGTCAATGGTAGGATATAAATGAAAAAACACAATTAGTACTCGGGCCGAATACAACATAGGCTGGATCTACACACAGTAAGTCTTCGGGAGGGATTTTTTTACTTTTCTTTAAGCACTAAATCATCATTTCGAACTACAATTTTTTTTTTCAGGGCTTCATTTTTCAGACCTTCTCAAAGACACTTAGAGCATGAACGATTATGTAGCTCTCATGTTTTTTTTTTAACTGTGGTCAATGTTTGCTTGTGGCTTTAAAGTGAATTTTGACCAAAAAATGAAAATGTACGTCGGTAGCCCCCCCCCCCACCAAAAATGCTTGCCATTTTTGAAAAAAGAGAAGAAAATGGCATCTATTGGCTTTTTCTGTGAAACTCTTCAAATGTAAGTCAATGATAAAGATAAGGCTATATTTTTCAGATTTCACCTGTATCGGCTTCGTGAATAAAGAAAAAATAGTCACTCAATAATAGAAATATGCAAAATTACTAAAAAAAAAAAGTGTTACCAGTACACTCAAATAATTATTTTTCTCCAATAATGTAGTCAAAATGTTCTAATATCATTACGTAAATCCTCATACCATATTAGTATTTTCTCTACCTTGGAAGGGGGCACGTAATGTTTCGCAGAGTATAGTTTTTATACAGAAGTCAAAATAATGGACAGTTATAATGTAAGCACATATTTTCAAATTCTATTTCAAATTCAACTTTATTTCCACATTAAAAAAGAACATTGACGTACATATAACGGACAAAACAAAAGATATAAACAAGTATAAAATAAGTAGGTTGACACACATAAAACGTAGGAGATATGGAGGAAGTCAACATGAAGTCACAGAAAAATGACTTATAAACATTGACCCCCTTGAATTGACCCCCTTTGAATTTGAATTTGAATTTGAATTGGTCTGGAGTAGGGACAATGGATCTGGCTTACACTTTTCTTTCATCTGAATAAACTAAAAAAGTTGTTTCAAGTTGTTTTAAGAAGTTGATCGAGTTTACACATTTACCTCAGACTGGGTTTCCTGTCGAGTAAGTGCATATAGGTTACAGAACACTCACTGTACTGTCGTGTGTAAAGCCTAACATTATGAATACTTTTTCCGTGCACATCATAATTTAGCCCACCCCTACCCACACCCCAACCCCAGCATCACTGCTCGTGTGATGCAGTTATAGTTCTCGCGATTGGATGACCAGGTTACTGCCAATCATGAAACTAAAATGAAAGATCGACAAGTAGATTTATCGTCTGCCATTGTAGAATATAAACGACACACCGGGAAAGCAGGTACGACTGGCTTTGAGGAACGTACATACAGCAAGGAGCATAACAAGCAATGGATATGTTAACGTCTATGACCACCCATCATCTCGCAGCTACCATGTCTTAGACCTTGCTGGCAATATAGACGTAGATATGTCACCATTGGTATCATCACGTGGAGGACTGACGTTGTATCTTTGGGACAACAACGGTGGTGTCAACGGACGGGGATTTATTGTCGATGTCAGCATTTCAGGTACGGTGAACGAATAATAACTGATTTATAAATCTAGCAACCGCATATTATGAGAAACTGATTTAGCTGATTATGGTAACAATATCATTATGTGTGTAAGAAATATGAATGAGAGCATAATAAAACGTAACACAGTGATAACCTTATGACGCATGATAATTCCTGATACAATTAAGGCAATTACGTATAAAACATATCAATCGGATGTTCTTTGTAATATTCCTAGATTGGTAGGTAAATTGTCCATACGGGCTTTGAAGAACTTTACATGATCGCAACATTACAATGAAAGTAGAACACTAACCTGCACTATAAAGCCCTAAAATTTGGTAATGATATTTTTTTTTAAATGAGCAACGCTTACTAGTTTCATTTTCTGATTGGTCGACTATGCCGAAACAGGGTATCAAACAGAGTTACCTAAATAAATAAGATAACCGACCTTTTAAATACAAATGGCTGACCAGAAGCAACCATTCATGTCCCTGGGTTACCTCTTGTTTGAAATATATCCAGAACCATTACATCGATAACTAATGACCATGAAACAATATCGGACGTTTTTCTTTCTGTTGGGCAAAATAACGTATTGGACATAGAAACAAAGTTAGAATAACAGTGATTCAGATAAGTTACTATATGTGACTGCCCAGCTCCAAACCAACAAAAAATCGCAGATTATGATTTTCTGTAATAGACCAAAATGAGTCAGTTGGGTTGACCAACTCAAATTTTCAACGTTTGCTTTTTTCTACTGTCAAAATTTGGTTGCTTAAAACGAATCTGAAACCGAGTTATTGGCAGTTTTTTTTCTGGACCACATTTGTTTTGGACATGTGCTTTCGCATGGTGCAACTGAGTGAACGTAATCTTCAAAATAATCCTCTTTTCTCCCTTTTCTGTAAAACTGCGCTTCCTATACTCTGTCGTATTTCAATCACTTTTTGAAAGGGTAAGGATGATCCAATTTTAACAAGTAATATAACTTTTTAAAGCTAAGAGCTTACTCCTTAAAACTATGAAGAAAAAAATGAATTATATTTTGGCCTACCTTTTGTGGGTTTTGAGCTGGGTGGTCACATATTTCACACAGACGCTCAGATATGGGAATCAACCGATGAGGTGTCTTCATGCGGCGGCAGTATTGTATTGGACAGCTCTGTTCGCAGTCTTACATTGACAACACCCCACTATCCTAATCTTGACGGAGCCCACTATGGTTGTCTTTGGTATGTAAGCAGCCCGTCTGATAGTACCATCCAGGTTCGTATCACTGATATCGACCTGCGCGGTTCAGCATACGAAAATGTACACAATGGTAATAGATGGACAGGCCGAAGGAGAGGGACGACTGTGCCAGATCCCGTATCTTCTATCAGTAACGTCACGATCATCCAGCACTACTCAACTCATGTGACGTCCGGACGTGGAGCAGTTTATCGTAAATGTCATATACGGAGGTTTGTACCAAGGGACGAAATGTTCTTCTTCTTCTATTCAGTATTTAGTAAGTCAACTAAGTTAAGCACAGTAGTGTTATTTATCTGTATTATAGTTTGATGAAAACTTCATGGAACTTGTATTTTATATTATGCATTAATAATGTGCAGGGTATGTTAAAGTTGTCAGCCTATAAAATATACTTTATTATTTAAACATAATTTTACTCACTGTAGATGAGTTCATGTGAATAATGATAATAATGATAATGACACGTTCTTGTATAGCGCTGTTTATTATTACCCCATGGTCATGACTGGTACATTTAAAGAGAATACACAGTACTGGTTGACTACTTGCAGAACAACATCATTTTAATATCAGCTGCTTTCAAACCTTTTATGAATTAGATGGTATTCTAAAAATGTCACTCGAGTACAGGAGAGAGTAGTAGAAAACAACAGAACATTTCGTTTTTGACAAATCTGCTACATAAATCACCATTGCTGACAAAGAACTAACACAGAAATCAATATGTGGGACTATGTTAATTGTTGCCATACACACTGCAGCAACGGAGTGCACTCAGTCGGTACTCAAACTGCCAATCCCTCAACTTTTTTTTATTGCATATGACGTGAATTAGTCCCACGTTTAATGCAAACATAATTTACTCTCACCTGGAAAATAATGAAATGTGAAATTTTGATGAAAGATTTTCCATCATCAACCAGTACTGTGTATTCTCTTTAAGCTAAGCAGCTGTTACGCGCTTGAAGCTATAAATGACCCGACTAGGGTACCCATTTTACACCTGGGTGGAGAGCAGCAAAGGAGATTAAAAATGTCTTGCTGAAGGACATCAATGCCGGGCGGGCGTCGGACTCGAACTCGAGACCTGTAGATTATCAGGCAAGTGCCTTACCATTCTCGCCACAGCACGATAAAACTTAAAATTGTAATATTCGCAATCTTTCTAATTTATTTAATACTAGCAATAAAGAAATATCAAAGCACCAATAGATAATCAATAAACAATTATAATTAATGTGATGATCATTGCATTGTGTTCATTCGTAACATTTCTAATGTCCCATATTTGCATCTTGTTGGTATTATTGTAAATGCATATATTCTAGATTTATTGTAATAATATAGGTCTTTGAACTGAGATGGGCTATAATATCTGTCCATCTATCTATCTATCTATCTATCTATCTATTTATCTATCTATCTATCTATCTATCTATCTATCTATCTATCTATCTATCAAGTGCCTCACGTGTCGGTTTGTGTCTGTCTGTGTGATCCATGTGTCTGTTTGTGACTAGTTTTGCGTGTGTTTTTGTGCATGTAAGTATCTCTATGTGTGTCTGCAGTGTATGTGTGTTTGTGTGTATGAGCCTATATGTTTATCTGCGTGTTTCTGCATATCTGTATGTGTGTCCATGTGCGTCTGTTTGTTGTAGTAGTCTGCAAAGGTGTGAGTATATACCGTGGGTTTATGTTGATATGGGATGTGTGTGTGTGTGTGTGTATGTGTGTTGTCTGTACAGTATGTACATGCCTGTAAATGTCTGTGTAAGTTTGTGTGTGTATGTATCTGTTTATGCGTATGTGTGTGTGTCTGTACGTGTCTGTTTGTGTTTCTGTGTCTGTATATGTCTTTGTGTATGTCAGAGCTTCATCGGTATAAGAAAACAGAATTAAAATTGGTGAAACATTAACACAGCAGTATCATATTTAAAGATTGGTGAGATAATTGGGAATACTTGGAAATGCCTCAGGAACCAAATGAGTTGAAATATATACTAACTATATACCAACTACAGTGGATCTCCCATCTGGAAGGATTCGAGTGTAATTTGTTTACTTAAGAATAATCAAGCATGAACATATTGGAATTTTAATTTTATCGGGGCACGATAAAAATAAGATCAATAGAGAGCCACTCAGCAGGTTTGCCTGCCGTAAGGGGTATTGACATAAGTTATTTTACAATGAGTCAACGTTTGACTACAAGATTTTCACAGGAACATCCGTGCAAACTACTTTACTTGATTCTAGAGTAGTTTCAGCCCACGTTGAGGACTACCCTCAATCATGTCATTTACCTTTAAAATTTTGAACTCGCATAGACACACGCAAAGACACGCAGACATACACACAGACACACAAACACATAAAAAGATACACATGCACATGCACAGACTCACGGAGAAAGACACAGGCACATGATACTCTAACAAACAGACTAACATAGATACGTACAAACACATGACACACTGAAAGAGACACTAACATGCACATATACACAGACAGACACACACAAACATACCCACAGAAAGACAGATATGCATACACAGAGATATACAGTTATACACACACGAAGAAACACAGCCACACAGAGACACATGACATACGCAGACAAACATACACAGACACGCATACAGACACACACAGATACACACAGACACACACGGACATATACAAACACAGACACAAATACAGACATATATAAACCTACAAATAGACACACACACATTTGATACACACAGACACAACCAAACACATACCACACATGTACACATAAACAGACCATCTCACCCAAATACACACAGAGAAAGACACCCACAAACAACTGACACACAGATACACACACAAACAGATATACACATACACAGAGACAACAATACACATTATACACATACACACATACACAGACACAGACCCACATACGGACAAACACACGTCAAAATAACGACACACAGACATGTACAAACACACAGACAGACACAAATGCACACAAAGACACGCATATGCACATACAGACACACAAACAGGCTCATACATACAGACAAAACACACACACATTAACAGACACAAAGACACACAAACAGACACAGACACTCAAACACACACAGACACGCATACATCCACACGCAGATACACACAGACACACACGAACATATACAAACACAGACACAAATACAGACATACATAAACCTACAAATAGACACATACAAAATTGATACACACAGACACAACCAAACACATGCCACACATGTACACATAAACAGACCATCTAACCCAAATACACACAGAGAAAGACACCCACATACAACTGACACACATATACACACACGAACAAATATACACATACACAGAGACAACAATACACATTAAACACATATACTCATACACAGACACAGACCTACAAACGGACAAACACACGTCAACATAACGACACACAGACATGTACAAACACACAGACAGACACAAATGCACACAAAGACACGCATATGCACATACAGACACACAAACAGGTTCATACATACAGACAAAACAGACACACATATACACAAAGACAAAACGACAGACACACATTAACAGACACAAAGACACACAGACAGACACAGACACTCAAACACAGATACACACACAAAGACACACGGACACATGTGAAACGCAAACAGACGCATACAGATACACACACACAAATAGAAATACAGACACACAAACAGACACATTAAAACAAACAGAAACAAACACACACACACACACACACACACACACACACACACACATAAACCCAAGTGTGATTTGATCATGGCTGACGACAATTTCTGCCGTCAACTTCGTTCACAAATTGTCGCAGGTGACAATAATTATGTGCCGTAACACCTTTCCTCCCTAAGGGCTTGAAGAAAAATGACTACATTTGCAATTATGTTCTGTATCAAGGAAGTACAATGAGAAAAGAAAACATGTCATTTACCGTACTGCAGTATGTCCCAGACAAAATGTCCCTCTCGTAGATCACAAAATAATTACCAAAATCAAGTTTTATACTCAATTTAGCTTACATATTAACCTTATCATCATCTCCATCATCATTATCATTATTATTACCATCATCAGTATCATGATTGTCATGATTGCCTTTATTATCATTATTATCATCATTATTGCCATCATCATTATCACCATTATTATCATCGCTATCGTCATCGTGGTCATCATCGACATCATCTTTATCATCGTCATCATCATTACCATAATCATCATAATTATTATCATTTTATCATCATCATTGTTATCATCGTTATCATCGCCTTCATCATCGTCGTTGTCAGCACTTTTTATCATGACCATCTTTATCATCACCATCATTATTGTTATTATCCTCTTCCTAATCATTATCATTATTACCATCGTTGTCATCGTCATCATCATCATCATTATCCTCATTATTATTATTCTCATTGCTATCATCATTATTATGATGAGAAGTAATTCATTCACAGTATTACAATCAGTAGTCTT
The DNA here is from genome assembly GCA_001188425.1 of Eucidaris tribuloides. Lineage (NCBI taxonomy): Eukaryota > Metazoa > Echinodermata > Echinoidea > Cidaroida > Cidaridae > Eucidaris > Eucidaris tribuloides. The sequence goes on from JZLH01S0103769.1 coordinate 27,316, forward strand.
CAAATGAAGCAATCCGGTGTTGGCTTGTAGTAAGTCTGTAGAGAAAGTAGCTTCGACTGACATTCAGGGACGTACAGACAGCTCACAATGAATATGTTAACATCTTTGATCATCCATCATCTTACAGCAACCACGTCTCACAGTTTCGAGGCAATATAGATGTAGATATGTCACCGATGGTGTCATCGCGTGGGGCACTGACGTTGTGACAGCAACAGTGGTACTAACGGACGTGGATTTCTTGCCGATGTCAGCATTTCAGGTAGGGTGAGCGAACAATAACAGACTTTAAAATCTAACAACTCTATATCAAGAGAAACTGATTCAGCACTTAGTTGTGAGTATATTATGAATGTTAGGAAAGTGTAGAAGATCGTAACAAAAGGCAACCGTTACTGTATTCTTACCACGCATGAAAAATAACAATGCAATTTAGGTAACTATTTGTAAAATGTACCATACCAGAAATGTTTTGTTACATATCAAAATTTGTTATGTATATTGTCCCTACAGGTCTTGAAGAATCTTACGTGATCGAAGCAATACAAAGAAAGTAGAACATTGACTCTTCAATATGGAGTCCTAATATTTGATAACTATTCAATGAAAATGGAGTCACATTTACTCGTTTCAGCTTCTGATTGGTCGCGTCTTTGCCGAAAAGAGGTATTAATGAGAGTTACGTGAAAAAGACTATCAAAACAAATATTTCCCTTCGTTCACCATGTCACAACTTTGTAAATACAAATTGCTAACCAGAAACAACCAGAATTCATATGTGACAAAAGACTACAGTACCTTGTAAATGTGCCCGGGTTAGGTCTTGTAAACATATTCAAAACTATCACATCGATTACTAATGTTTGTTAAACAACGTTTCTATTTCTGTTAAGCAACATAATGTAATCAACGTACTGAATGTGACTGTTGATACATCAATATAAGAAAGCAAGAGTGACACTGACTTAAATAGATTTATGAATTCCCATTTTTCCACACAGACGCTCAGATTTGGGAAACAACCGATGAGGTGTCTTCATGCGGCGGCAGTATTGTATTGGACAGCTCTGTTCGCAGTCTCACAATGACAACACCCCACTATCCTAATCTCGACGGAGCCTACTATTGGTGCGCGTGGTATGTAAGGAGCCCGTCTGATACTACCATCCAGGTCCGTATCACTGATATCGACTTGCGCGGTTCAGCACTGGTACAAGTACTGGGGACAAACTACGGAGCGTCAACCCCACCAAGTCCCGTGTCTTCTACTAGTAACGCTACGACTATCTACTACAATTCAAATCGGCAGACGTCTGGACGTGGAGCGAAGTTTGTTGTTAATGCCATAAACGGAGGTTTGTACCATTGACAACGATGTTGTTCTGATTATATTCAGGTAAAGTAGTTTTATCAATGTGGATTATCGTTTGATAATAAATCAAAGGAACAAATAATTTTACATGATGCATCATTAATTTGTGTGTGTGTAAGTGTAATAATAATAATAATAATAATAATAATAATAACGTCTTATTTACAAGGTAAGCCACTTCAGTCACAAAGACTGCTCTACCAGCGGGCCCTGCATAACATAAATGTTATTATTTCCCTTCTCTGTTCTATAATGCAGAGTGCCTGGCTAGAAAGCAGAAGGTACCATTTTTTAAAAGTCTTTGGTGTGACCCTGCCGGGGATCGAACCCACGACCTTCCGGACCAGAAGCGGACGCTCTACCACTGAGCCAACTCGCCCGGTAATCAGCCTGCTATATATGCATTAGTATATGGAATCTATTATTATACCTTATTACTTTCAATCAGGCAATTAATTTTATGAGAAGGTTCGATTAAAGTTAGGTTTGTGATATTTTGGCTCAATTTATTTAAATACATAATAATATAACAGGAAAGCATCGATAGATTAATCATATAGTACTACATTTGATACGTTTATCATTGCATTTTATTCAGTCAAATTCATTTGACTATTAACGAAACTTACCACAGACTATGCTTCATTGCACTGTATATAAATACACAATACAAAAATGAATAGCTGTAATGCTTGATTTAAATTTAAATAATTCCATAACCAGTAATCGGTTCTTCTGATCATTTTTTCGCAATGGAATAATAAAGTACAAAAATATTAAACCACTACGTTACACAGTGTAATGTAACTTACGATGACTTTGATAGTATGGTGTTAATACATGAAGTGTACAAAAGGTAGGCGGGTATAGTGCATTTCCTTGAAGTAAAAAATAACGTACGTGTAATATTCTGTGATGAAGTTTCACATTAATACGCCAAACAAGGAAACACATGCCAAACAAAAGCAAACAAACGGGAAACACGGATTTGTGATGAATACGGTATTGGTTAACAGGTAACATGGGGATGCTTTTATGGCACGAGTGATTTATGGAGCGAAGCAATTGATCAGACCCTGTTCCTATACTAAAAAAAAAAAAGAAAAAAAAAAGAAGTCAATGTATTGCTGATGCTCTACGTGCAATGACAAGCAAAAATGAGGGAAAAAGCATCAGGCTGTTTATGCTGTTCTGTTGTGCAGTGTGGTGCAATTTTGACAAAAAGATGGCGCAGAATTCTTGGGGGTGATGTGATCTTAAAACATTCTAAGGGTGCGAGCGTAAAGTATCCCTTAAAGACTTTTTTGAGGGTGTGATATGCTCCCTAAAATAAATGGAGACGCGGCAGCACCTGTAGGACCACTGGCTCCCGAGGGAATAATGAATACAACATCGGACATATGGATAATGAGCTCTCTATTCCATAAAAAAAACACCAAAGCTTCATTGAAAAAGATACGATAATGCGTTATTTGTAATGTTGGGGTAACAGAAATGACACAAGGGTCAGATAAAAAGTAAAAAAAAATAATCCAATAAATGAAATAATCATTAAGTACCATTTAGCACGAATTACTTACTTATCTGAATCATTTGTGTGTTGATATTCATGTTGATATTCATAACGTGACAGTTTGTTGGGAGGGGGGGGGGTGTGTCACATTGATCGTACCGTAAGGGCGATTTCGTGCATAATATATCTTTCTTCTTGGTCACTTTATTGTAACATATGGGATAATAATATACACCAGAGGTCGACTGGAGTAAATTCTCCTTTCTAACTGAAATAGAAATCTATGATATCCGTTCTCGTCATTTTTTTTTAGGTAGCAGGTAAAAAAAAAAACTTGAGAAAATGATTATTTTCCTGTCACAGAACAACGCATATAACGGTGAATGATGTAGAAAACAATATTAATATACTCTTTTATAAGAACTTACAATATAATAAGGATACTTCCTATATAAATTTGAAATTTGTGAGTGTATCAATTACTTTGAATTAGTTTGAATTGAGCTGAAAAGAATCTGTAGAGACTTAACGAAAAAGAAATAAGTTCTTTATTAAGCAGACCTATGAAGTAATTGGTCTGTGAAATATATAAAACATAGATATGCAACCTAAGTTATATTTTTTTTGATAAGGGCAAAATGCAAGAAAAACAGCAGAACCTATTTATCAATGATAAAGCGAAAAGGAAGACAGAAATACAGTACTGTTGGGATAAATCTGATTCTTATGCAGTTATGGCACCTACTTATTAGCCATAAGCGTAATTTGAACAATATATGTAATATCAACAAAATGGGTTTGCAAGCGCTTATAATATGCTACAACTAATATTAGTGTAAGCAGGCTGTGTCATTAATGGTATTGGTGTGGTAGTAAAATATTTTGAAAAATAGTAAAATCATAAGTAGTGAACAGCACCACCAAAATGAAAAAAAAAACACAAAACTTGTTTATAGTGCAAAATATCAGGTTCCATATGTAAAACCTGTTCCGTTTTATTATACATGAAGCAATTGTATCTGAAGTAAGAACATATCTTTACCTAATTTGCAAGCAAGTATATTATACCAAAGTGGATATCACTGTAACCCGAAATGGACCAATCGATTCTTGGGAGAATTTGATATATTACTGTGATGAGTCTCTTCCGGGGCTATTGACGCAATGTAAGTACCACGTCGGTCAAACATACCGATACCGTTATTCAACTATCATAATCACAGTCATGGTTGACTTAAGTGCTCTTAAAAATGTAAACATCACTTCAACCTATAAGTTCAGCACTACCAAGAGTAAAAGAAGACTAATCCGTGTGTACCTAACATTACAAGAATAACCTCTCCATAATTATGATAAAGATCAAATTACTTGATCGCAGTGCTTACAAATGCCTACAAATTTAGTTCAGTAGCTTCCTCCCAGTCTGACTTCTATTTCACCAATTTTAGAAAAGGATTCAATGGTAAATTAAAGTTTAAACGTTTGTCGAAAGAAAATGTATATTCTATGAGCACAACTGGCTGATTGAAATCATCAATAACCTATGTATGTCTTTATTAGTCTGTGTGTGTGTTCGGGTGGGAGTGGGTTCTCTATTGCAATCTCTTTTTTTTGGGGGGGGGAATTTGTAGTGAAATAATGTAGGTTCGTTGATGTAATTTGCTTGTTACTGTACACCTACATGGCTGTTATTTAGGTATTTTGCGATATTTCATGGCCTTCTTTAGGGATAGAAGAGAACGATACTGTAAACCAAACATCAGCAAACTAAATTGAATATGTAGAAAGTAATGGTAATTGTTTAGAATTACTATTCTTAATGGCAAAAGGTTTGATCCAGACTTTTTCCTTTTATCAATTTCTACATAAAGGGATGCAGAATGCAGATCATCTGATTTTCAAGGCATTGTTGAGGGAAAAAAATTCAAAGCGAGAAGTTGAAAATAAAAGAGCAATTTGTAAGAACAGGCCCAACTTGTACACATAACAGAAACATTTAGAATACAATATGCTGAAATGTAGAATATCAAATGAAAATTTCTCCTGCACCCAAGAAATGTAGTCATACTGAGGAATAAATATATTTTTGGTCAAATCTCATCGCTTTAAAATGTTCATGTTTTCTTCCAAGACAGCCATTTAAATAACGCACTTTCTTACAACACGTAACAAAATTCGAATTAAAATTAAATCATCAATCAAAAAATACAATCAAAAGTCACAAACTCAATATTTTTTTCCAGTATCATCCTAATGTTTTGTCTCGAATGATGCATTCTAATTATGAGCTCTTTCAAACAACACAAAGATTTTTCGAATTCTCATTACATATTACGAAGAGCATTGGGATTACAAAACATCTGCTTTACTCTGTATCTAAGTTTAACGTCATGCATGTTTGCTTGGTGTACGGCATAAGTTAGACCGCCACCCCTGACCCCATCCGTGTATCTGACATCGCCTCTGGCCAGGCTGCCTGCAGTGTATAGTCAACAGTCCATTTGGATATCATGTTTGATTGACTTTGAGGGACAATACCTCATTAGCGTAGCCAAAGGGGGGGGGGCAGAGGGGCAGTTGCCCCCCCCCCCCCCCAATAATGCTTTTTCGGAATTTTGTCGGTACACGAAGGACTCCGTCGGTACATGCACAACGAAAAAAATAATTTTGTATCCGACGAAATATCTCATAAACCGACAAAAAAATAAAAAGAAATTGCATTCTTTTAATGTTAAAATCATTTTTTTTTTGCATAAGTGATTTTCTTCATGTCAGTTGTTTTTCGATAACCAGGCAAACCGCCTTGTCATGAATACTATGATTGATGACATTTGAAACGTTAGCGGTACAGTACAGTCAACTTGAGTCAAGTGTACTCCACAGACAACGTTCCAAATCAATCGACCCGAACATCATGTTGTACCGACAAAATGTTTACAGGCCTACAACATTAAACTGTTGATAGATTCAACATTTCAGCTACGTGTACATTTAAGAAAAAATCTTGGGAAAAAAGAATATAACGCTATTTGATATCGGGGCACACTAGCTCCGCCATGTAAAGTGGATGGAAATATTTTGCCCTTCGGCCCGTTCCTCGTTTCGCCAGCCAAATCAAAAGCCAAAATTGCCTTCGCGCCCAAACATACGCATTTTTTAAAATTTAGGCGCGCTTTGCGCGCAAACATACACAATTCTGAAATTTTCGGCGCGCTTTGCGCGCAAGCATACACAATTCTAAAATTTTCGGCGCGCTTCGCGCGCAAGCATACATAATTCTCACATTTTCGGCGCGCTTCGCGCGCAAATATATGCTATTTTTGGATTTGCTCCCATCACCATTCGCTCAAAAAAAACCTTACCAAAAAGCTAGATCCGCCCCTGTGTATTAATTATTCACTATCATCGTCAATCATTTAACTGTTATCATTACACAACATGAATATGTCGGTACGTCTATCTGGAGTATGTCGGTACATTCGGGTGCCTTGCCCCCCCCCATGGCTAAATGCTGGCTACGCTACTGACAAACACACAATGAGTCATGAATACTGCAAAATCTTTAACCATCCATCATCTACCGACTTGGGCTACATTGTCTCGGAACTTATGGGCAATATAGATGTAGATATATCACCATTGGTGTCATCACACGGAGCTCTGACGTTGTATCTTGATGATTACAACAGTGGTACCAATGGACGGGGATTTCTTGCCAATGTCAGCATTTCAGGTAGGGTGAACGAACAATAACTTAATTTTATATCTAGCAAACGTATATAATGAGAAACTAATCTATCTCATTATAATAAGTATATTACTACGTATGCAAGGAAAATGAGCAAAAGCATTACAAAAAGTAATCGTAATGGTAGCCTTTAACCACGCATGAAAGATCCTTGTTAACTTAAAGGCAAACACTTGCCAAATGTATCAAGGCATGAATTCCTGTTAATTCCTTAAAATTTGTTAGGGATATTTCCCATGTCTTTATCGAAACTTACGTGACCACCACAGTCACAATGAAACATGACATTGACTAATGAATTAAGCCCCCAAATTTAGATAAGTTGCGCCAATTCCAACTGAAAAGAGAATTTCAATGAACTAATTTTCAGGTTCCGATGGTGGATATTAATGCCGACAGGAAGTATAAAGGTTACCCATATAGGCGCCCGCGAACATCCGGGCACGTGTTGACCTCGAGACCCCATAGCAACTGACCTGCGATGAAAACAACGCGGTAGCGACCGCACCGTACATGAACGTACATGCATTTGCCGACCTGCACACAATCCACATATCACTGTGTATGAACGTCGGCGCTGACTTCCGTATACACATCGTTAAACGGGAATTTTTGCTTGTTTTCTGACAATTTATGCTATTATACTCTTCCATTATGTTCATTGTTTTTCTGTATGTCATCACAATGCCTCGAAATTGTGTAGTGTTTGCTTGTCATAATCACAGTCTAATGACGAGAAAAAACGAATCTTTCTTTGAACTTCCAAAACAGTGTTGCAGCCCAGAAAGGAG
>JZLH01S0103783.1:0-20015 GCA_001188425.1 Eucidaris tribuloides
ACTTGCTGGAAAACATTGTTATAATCGTTCATATCTGTAATATATGATGAATGAACACAATTAAAAAATTGATCATTGATTTTCATAAATATGACAAAAATCATTGATGTGAAAATTTGTGAATGGTTATACAGTATACTTTTATGTATATCTATACATATTAATCACAAAAATCAATAAATTTCTGTTATTTTTTCGGACAAGCAAAAATTTCATTCGGGCAAGCATTTTCAAGCTGTTTGAAAATTCACTTGCCCGATCGGGCAAGTGGCCAAAAAAAGTTATGTAGCACCCTGCCTACATGTACCTACACTGTAAAGTACTTGCTATGAAATCTGTGTAGACTTGTGTGGAGCGATGTGCCTTACAAGATTTATATCCACGCACAACATTTACAACTTCTTTAGTTCAAGGACAATGTCATCTCCACAGACTGCCTTCAGATATCGGATGTAGAAACAAGGGAAAAAGCTAATTGGTGGCACTGACCCACATTGTCAGTATACATGCAAAAATAGCTTGTGCAGTGATTTGTTTGCACAGTATAATATTGCGAGGCTTCAGCCTAGAAAACAAGGGAAAGGGCTAATTTAGTGACATTGACCTACATATGCATGTGCACATGTTTGGTACATATTAAGTGCAAAAAGTGCCACTGCAAAAATCTGTCTGTGTGTATGATACATGGCCTTGGAACTTGACTTTTGAGGTGAATGGTAAATTGGTAATTATATTTAAACAATACAAAAGTTTAGTTAATTGCTTATCCATCAACGTACACATTCATACTAAGTGTATGTACTCCGGTACAAAAGTACAAAATGAAAAACCCCAGGAACCCAAAATAGCAAATTCATTTGTTAAGGAGGCCAAAAAGCATTCATTTTAATTGTAGCAGATTATCTCACATGGACATGCTGCTTCTATTTGGTGCAAATTAGTAATTTCTTGGAAAAATATGTTGTATAAAACTGAAACATTTCTGTATAATGAATACAGTCAGTTGTTAGTGGAAGCAATTTTACTTTGGATCATCAACATGCTGTCCACATAGAGCATGCAGGTGTAGTGTGATGTGTTTGTGTGTCATATTCCTGCATGACATAAAGTTTGCAATGGACAAGTAAGCATACAATAATTTCCAGTGCACTCATGATGGCTGATAACATAACTACCAGCTCCAGATTCTTTGCCATTGAATCGTGCCGATACAATCAATTTCCTTGCCTCATCACAAGTTAATTGCGTACCTATCGCGTCCAATGCCCTCTAACTCGCGCGCAGGGTCTTAAGAATGATTGCAGCCAGTCCTAGATAGTTGGTGAATTATTAATTCATCTTTGATGTCACTCATGCAGGTGGAATAGAAAAATCAATGATCACTCTAAAGTGAAAAAAATATATTGAATGTATGTGTAATGTGTGTTGTGTGTGTAGTGTGTGTGTGTGTGTGTACATGCAAAGATTATCACAATGATAAATATAGAACATCAATCCTTTATATTGTGTGGAAGGATGCAAGGTCAAAAATGATTGGTATACAACACAAATGAAATGTAACACAACATAGATAGAGACTTCGGACTGAATCCTCAGACACACAATGAGAGCATTCCTCTAGAAGAACATCTCAGAAAAAAAATAGCCAGAAATACAGTCGTTCATTTCTGCATCATAATATTCTGTGCAGACTGTCTAATCAATGTTTGTCCAGCAAATTTATCAAAACATGATTGAGTTTAGCAATCCAGCCCTACACAGAGGATGGACTACCTCTAGTTGATGAATTTGGTGTGTATCAAAGGATGGCTGACACACACTGCAAAAGATCGTTGTTAAGGGGGAATGAAATCCAGACATCTACTTGCATTCAGAGAATAGATAACAATAAGAGAAAGAAAATGGTGAAAGTTTGAACAGATTTGACTGAACCGTTCAAGAGTTATAAATGTTCAAAGTTCCTTATCTATGGACAATTCTTAAATTGGCAACTCTACCACTTTTTTAGATAAAAGTGTGGAGAACTCCCCATTGGTTTTGTACACAAATTTTCACAAATTTACGCTTTTCTGAAAGCTAGTTGTGAAGCTAATCAAATTCTTCCAGAAAACATGTACATATCATTTTTGCTGGGACATACTTGTACAACAAGCAAGAGGCAATCAGATATTTCATAAAAAATGAGAATAAGTGAAAATTTGTGTACAAAGCCAATGGGGAGTTCTCCACACTTTCATCTCAAAAAGTGGTAGAGTTGCCAATTTACGAATCCTCCATAACAACGATTAAATAAACTTTGAACATTTATAACTCTTGAACAGTTCAACCAAATTTGCTCAAACTTTCACTGTTGTATTTCTTTTATTGTTCTGTATTCTCCGAGTACAGGAAGATGTCTGGGTTTCATTCCCCTTTAATTTGTACGCCAAACCGTTTTTGCTCACATTTGATCAAGCAAAAAATAGGTAAATAAACATGCAGAGTTACCTAAACATTTGGGATTTATACATTGTAAAGGGTTTGAAATATACACTTTGGATCATTTGAAATCGGGGTGTGGCTCACATTTTTTTTTTTTTTTGGTAATGGTAGACTGGTTTCAGAGACTGGATGTAGCTTTCTCCTACATCATACATGTACTAACTTGGAATTTAGTTCTGTCCAACCTTAGCCAAGAATGCTTGACAACCAGGGTAGGAATTAATTTTATTTTTAAGGGCAAGTTTTATTAGAGCCTTGGGGCTATTTTTGGAATTGGGGGGGGGGGGGGGCTAGTTTTTCTACCACTGGAACTACTTTTTCGTTGCATATCAGAATTTGAAGAATGCAATGAAAGGTTGCCGATGTTTTAGCCGGTGCTTCATCCATAAAAGCAACCATTTAATTCATTTTTGTTTCAATGTGATAATTAAAAAATTAAGGAATTTTTCATAGCAAATCTGAAGGAAATGGTCGCCCCAAAGAATTGGGTTTTGGGGATTTTAGGGGGCGATTTGTGCTTTGCCAAGGGCTAAATCGCCCGTTGCCCTGGGTTATTTCCTACCCTGTTGACAACTGTCAAACTGCACTGGTGTGAGTTTTTTACCTTACTGTAAGCTTTAAAGGTTACTGACATGATAGGGAACACTTGAAAATGCCTCAAGAACCAAATGAGTTGAAATATATACCAACTATACACTAGCAGGAGTGGATCTCCCAGAATTTGGCTGTAATTTGTTTACTTAAGGAGAATCAAGCATAAACATAGGAGTATCTTAATTTTATCAGGGGACCATAAAAATAAGCCCCATAGAGAGCCACACAGCAGGTTTCCATGCTATGAGTGATATTGACATTGTTTATTTTAGAAAGAGTCAACGTTTGACTACTAGATTTTCACAGGAGAATCCTTGCATAGTTTACTTGATTCTAGAGTAGTTCCAGCACAAGTTGCGGACTACCCCCAATCATGTCATTTACCTTTAATCAGCAGGTGTACATGAATCAGGTCCAGTAGTCAGACTAGTTAAACAGCTGTATAGAATTGAAATTCAGCGAGCGATGCATTGCATCCTTACATTGTCACATTTTGTTTGAACTTAATCAACACTTATTTTTACGAAAACTTCTTTTTACGAAAACTAGCTTTGAGTTCCACGGTTTTCATGAAAGGTGGGAGTTTATGTGGATCTTCACATTATAAATAATTTTACTTCATTTCGAGGTGTACAAATCATGAACACAGTCTTTAATGTACTACGATGAACACTCGGCAAGTTTAATGCACTTTCTTTGAACGTGCTTGTCGGGAGTAGTTAAGTGTACATGATCACGCTATATTTAAAATATATCTTCACGCGAAATCTGACACTCTACTCAACACTCACTCGACAGACAGCAAATGTCAGTGATTTTCAATATCTGATCAAATATTGTGACAAAGTGAACGTCAAAGTAGAATGGGGGGAGGTGGGGGGGGTAAGGACAAGATATAGTGTAGTACTAGTAATCTAGGCATGGATCAAGTATGGCTTTAGCTGGCAAAGCAAGGATGAAAAGGTTTGTTTTGAAAGATTAGCAGTTGGCAGAGTTCTTCTAGAGTTTCTCCAAGAAGAAAGAAGATCTGTTATTTTTAACATTACAAATAATACCTAGTAACCTTGTGCAATGAAATAAGATTATTTCTGCACCAGCAAAAAAAAAGAAAGAAACTGAAACAAAGAACAAAAGAAAGGACAACAAAGTAGAAAAAAAAACTTTTAATGCCATCTACACTGTAAGGTAAGTCTTGCAGGACTTGTGACATTTCCAATTCCAAAGCATGGATTACGGTTTAGGTGCATATTGAATATCAAGACAGGAAAATAATGCCAGATTTTATTTATTGCCAGCCGCAGTGCACTTAATCCTTATTTTATGAAGTTTAAATGTCAGTGTACAATCTTGTTGGAATATGAGCATGTGTTAGAGAGTGATCATTGAACATTGAGGTTGGGCCCCCATATTCATCAATAACATGCACAGTACAAGAGACTGTGAATAACAACAAAAATTTGTTGTTTTTGTTGTTGTTTATATGGCAGAGTGTGACAGTGGGTATTTTGATGCATCTTCATAAATACCGTACATGTATGTTCACTTGTACTGCAGTAATAGCACATGTGCTAACAAACATGTACACACCAGCTTTATTTACTGTTTAATATTTTTGCATTTGTTACATGTAGGCCTATACATACATGTAGGCCTACAGATTATGATTTGTAATTATCTGTTGTATTCATCATTGGCTCAACTTTTCTGGACTGTAGTGGTTGTTGATTCTTAGACTATAATTAGTACTTTGATCATGACTTTATTATTTCATCATAAAAACATCTTACTTAATGTCATCACTAATTAACCTACTTGTCTCCTGTCAATGTGAAAGTTAACCCCAGAATTTTTTTTTTTTTTTTGTATTTTTATTTTTGGGTAAACACACTTCATGACTAGTTTTAAATTGCAAGCAAATATTCAGAAAATATGCTTTGATGCCACATGACATGGTGCTCTCACTGCTCAAGGAAATAGAGCCAGTATTTCAGCACATTTTAAATGCCTTTTTACTATGCATTATGGGACAATTTTGTGCTCCATTTTATCACATGACTCAGAGGGCAGCCTTCCATTCAGCATTGACAGTGGCCCTTTAAATTATTCCAAAAAATGTTGTTTCAGCCTGCATGTCATAGTACTTTCAATCAGAAATGCATCGCCTCACTGTTCAGAGCGGGAAATAAAAGTCCATCTGATCTGACAATTATGCTACAAGTTCACACGGCTCCTAAGAAAATAGAGCAAATTGAGGCGGTTTTCTCCGTGGCATCATCGCGCCTTTTTTCTTCAGCATCATCGCATCATCCGGGAAGATCCTTTCAGCCAGTCAAGTTCAGTCTCTCTGCACTTGTATCACTTTCCATTTATCAATCAATTTATCTCAACAAAACGTCCTCACAAACACTACACACATCCCTGGTTCTAACGGGCAAAAGATATCTTTATATCTGGGGGAGACAGATAATGTACATTTGTGAAACACAATGTAAATGGCAGCAAATTCCTTTATGTTTTACAATAATTTTTGTGCATGGCTCTACAAACTTGAGGATGTGCTTGTAATATAATCTAAGAACATGCATTCACTGATGATTACATTGTGAGAACAAATATTGACATTGTTATTACTTGATTCCATGTGGACAGATCACTGCGTCATCGAACTTGATAGCTCGATTACGAAAGGTGAAAGCAATGCAGGGGTAAGAGATGTGCAATGACTTGATTATGACATTTATTTTACATTACAAGTTATTCTTGTGGAGTTAAACAACAGGGGTGTTTTTCTGACATGCAGGTACTTAAAATTTCTAATCCAATCACACCAGATTGTCTACTACACTGAAAAGAAAAATTTGCAAATTGTATGTACACAAAATTTAGGAGTACTGGTATACAGCAGATGACGCACCACGCGATACCCCGGGTACTGTTGTGCCCCGGGGTACCACGTTGTGCAGCGCCCTCGTGTTCAAAATTGTATTTTCTTCAGTTATGATCGCTGAAATCAGTGGTTATGATGCAGAGGCTGTGCAAGTGCACAACAAAAAGGCATAAACTTATGAAAAATGGAGTAAAAATGAAGCTAATTTTGTTATTTCACCCTTATTACGTAACTTTTACATAATTTTGTAAGCCAAGGTACAGTGCTACAAAATAAATAATTCAACAAAATGGCGGATTTCTATTTGGTACCCCAGGGTACCATTTATGTCATCAGATGTTGACTTGTCTAATGCAAACTGTAAATGTACATCTCAATAACATTTTAGGAATTACAATTTTTTGGCCATGTATAATTTGACTTATGCTATGTGGCGTAATATGCACTAATGTGGCTTTTGTATCAGGCAGCTCAATGCCAATGAAGAATGACGTAGCCAGATACAAAATACAATGAATTAATCTCAAAAGTTTTGCCATAAATTGCACATCATTAATGGCAATATGTACAGTTGAACACAGCTGACTCAGTTGACCATGTTTTGATTAATGCTTAGGCCTATAAGTTGCACTGTTAGCTGAAAAAAGCTGCAGATTATATGCCAGAAAATACAGTACCCAACTTATCATTTTTGATCTGCTTGCTCAGATTACTCTGAATACCCTCTGTATTTGCTTAGAGACACTACACAAATTTGTTAAGAGTGCTCTGTTTTTATCATCAGTTGGACCAATCCAACACATGTACAGCACATGTATACATGTAGATTTAAAGTACTTTCATGCATGGTTATCTCACTGCAAATATTTGCAGACTCATCCTTTTGTGCTAAACTGGGATATAAAACACATTACATAGATGTAGGCCGACATCATACACTCCACAAGACAACTGGCATGTCCTTCCATTAAGCCCACACACAGACACACTGCATGCTGAATATATCATTTCAAGAAGAGCATGTTTATTATTTTTTTCTGCACTACTAAAAATATTCTAGGCCTTAGTATTCACATTGCATTGTTTTGCACTATAGAATTGCACCACAGAACATTCTTATTTGGAACTTGGTCTTGATGACCATTTTTCTTTTTATTTATCTATTATTTTATTTAATTTATTTATTTATTTATTTATTTATTTATTTATTTATTTATTTATTTATTTATTTATTTATTTATTTATTTATTTATTTATTTATTTATTTATTTGGGCAATTCCATAAAATATGTACGTCCGACCCCCTATAAATAAATGGGACCTTTCGGAAATGATTTCTTTGATTTCTTGTTCTTAAAGGGTTATAATGCTCTTAAATTATCATGGCTTGATCAGTTTGAGGAAGTGAAGCATTAAAAAATGGAGAAAAATGGGGAGTCGGACGTACAAAAGTTGATTATTTTATGGAATTGCCCATTTATTTATTTATTTATTTATTTTTATTTTTTTACTTATTTATTTTTTATTTTTGGGTGGGGGGGGGGCCCTTGGGACAGTCATGTTGTTCAACACCATAAAACAATATTCTTCCTGCATAGTGCATAACTTTACTTATTCATTGGCATCAAAGATTTTACTCAATATTTCACTTTCACATAAAAGCTTTACTTCTTTTCTCCACTTGTGCAATTAAGGGACAACCGTACATGTCGGGTACATACTGTTCTATTACACGGAAAATCTAATAGAACACACTTCAGTTACATCTTTTTAACATGCTGCAATTTGTAATAAAATCTTCTAACTGGCGGCAATCTCTCGCACCAATCTTGCACTCTGTAAAGAGCCCTCATCAATCCGCAGGGATCTAGGCCATACATGTACATACACACACATAGAATAGGTGCTTCTACACGAGAGTCTGTTGTCCATCGATTACAAGAACAGTAACACTAACATCATATGAATAGGGATGTAGTCGAGGCCAGCCTTGGCCTTGGCCTCAGACCGAGTCCCGTGTACAAAGTCTATGGGAAAATATTTTTCCAGTGGCCTCATGACTCGGAACGGCCGGCCTCGACTACATCCCTGCATATGAACAATGAAACCAAGCGTGATACATGTAATGTTGCCCAGTAGATGGTTCAAACTTTCTTACTAAATAGTAATTGTGAGCATCTGTTGGTAGAAATTTGGTACATTTCTAACAGTAAATGTACATAGGCAGGTGCCATTCAGATGATCACCGCATATTGTGCTCAGTGAAATGGGGGCACCCGATATTGCATTTTATCCTACATGTAAACCTCCTAAAGAACACTCTGGGAAAGAAGATACTCACCAATATTGACAACAAAAGTGACAAAATAATGAACATGTACTTCAACATGTTTGTATAAATTGCAAAAAAAAAAAAAAAACACCATTATTAATATAATCAGTGACAAGAAATGTTTCAAAATGTACCTGGCACCCAAAATTTTATACCACCTGGGCGGATGCAGGGCAGGGGGCAATTGGCCCACCTTTTAGTCAAATTCTTTCATTTTGACGGGAATTTTCAGAAATTTCCAGCCAAACAGGACCTCCCCGCACCTCCCCCCTTTTGGGGGAATAATTTCTGGATCCAGCCCTGGCCCCTGATGCAAAGATAAAGGATGACAGATTCTGAAGAAAATAATAGGCATAACTTGTTTCTTAGTGAAGACTAACCCCGACTCAAACGTAATGCACCTCGGGTACTTTTTGTCATCTGCCTTGTCGTCACTCGTGTTATTATACGTCTGGTTCGGCAGTGAAATGACGGAATGATAGTGCTCCCCTGCGGGTCCATGCAGTGCAAGTACAGAAGCCTCAGATGTTTGCAAAACTTAAAGGCAGTGTACAGACTTGATATACTACAAAAAATAGCAATAGTAGTTTTTTAAAGATAAACCTAAATTGTATGTGTACTGTTACTGTAAATACAGTGTATGATTCCTTTTATGTCCTCAACTGAACAGCCACACTATATATAAACTAGTTTTTTTTTGGGGGGGGGAGGAAGGGGGGGATAACTTAGGTATTAAAATTTCACCAGTCACCATAGATTACAGTACTGCTGTACAAAGTGATATCCGCTCCCTGATCATTTCAAAATCTGTCATTGAAAACAGTTTTCAAGTCAGTTTTTATCTGATAACTTAAGTAATAATGCCATTCTTTTTGAAATTTGATAACAAATATTGGATGGAATGTAATGAAAAGTGACACCCCAGCTTCAAATTATTGATGTTGTAAATGTGACAACAGTGCAAAGGAAGAAAGAACATCTTTCTTTTGGTTCTCCAATACTGGAGCAGTTTAAGGAGAGGGAATTAGTTAACACTACATTCTGTTACTAGCAAATGCAACAACATTTTCTTCTCCTCCTCCGTTTTTTTAAGGGGGGGGGGTGGGGGTGGGGGTCATTGACGACACCAATCTACACTATCCTATTTTAACCTTCAATTTGAACCCCAACATTTTAATAAGATTAGTGACCCACAGGATCACACTGTGCAACCGCCGAGAGAAATTCTAATTTGTTCTTCCGATCAAAATCAAATTTTGAAGCATTTTAGCTTTCAGATAGCCCAAGGCTCGATAAAAACATATTGCAAATATTGATAATGCAGCTTAATGAAATGGCAATTACACACATACAGGTACAGGTTGCATTTCTTTACATATATTATAGTGAATTAAATAAACACTGGATTAAACTGAATTAATAGGAATCAATTGAATTACATATTCAACAATTGCCATAAATAAACTTTTAAGACTTGTTCTTACAGAATTTCATTACACTGTACCTTGTGTTGTGTTAAGAGGACTGAAGGAAGGAGGGGAAAGTTGTAAGGGGATGAATAAGTTGACTATCCTGTGCACAGCATTGTAGTTTAGAGAAAGAAAACAAGACATTTAATGATTTAACAATGTAGCAGGTAGGTCTATACATGTATTTACACAAAATTGACAACTTCCATATTTTTCGTAAGGAATCAAGCTACTTTGTTAAATAAATCAGTGATGAGGGTTACTATTAGGCAGTCATTTCAAAGTGTAAAAATTACAAAATTAATTGTTTTATGCTGTATGCACTGTGTCTACAGTACTTCTGACTACATGCAATGTATACAGTTGACAAAATCCTGGATTCCACTTACAGTACACTCTAATTTTGCGACTGTGAAGGTGCTAAAAATATTAGTAAGAGTGATCCTGAAAAGGGCCCTCTAGGTAGGTGCAGGCATTTAGAATCATACATGTAGCAGAAGCACTGAAGTGAAATAATGGCAGCAATATTCTAATCACTTATATCATAAATTACTGTAGCATTGTTGCTGTTACTGAAGGCTGAAATAATCCTTCCACACAATGCTCATGACCTTACTCATTAGAGTGAAGACAAAAACAGAAAAAATGT
The DNA here is from genome assembly GCA_001188425.1 of Eucidaris tribuloides. Lineage (NCBI taxonomy): Eukaryota > Metazoa > Echinodermata > Echinoidea > Cidaroida > Cidaridae > Eucidaris > Eucidaris tribuloides. The sequence continues at coordinate 10,413 of JZLH01S0103783.1, forward strand.
GAAAAGAATAAAAGATGACAGTAAACATGACAATACATGTACTGTATGCTTAATTGACCCAGACCCATAGGAAACAACCATGTAGCTTAAAGACACTGCATGATATTGTGGAAGCCCCATTTAAAATTTGTCAAAGAATGTGGATGGAAAATACACACTCTAGAACACAAAGGTTCTAACAGTTATGGTGGCACTCATAAAATATGTACAGATAAAAATTGGCATATGAATTATTGTCAGCTGATAAAAATTCTGCAACACTGCAGTCTATGGGGGAAACTGTATGGTCGCTCAATGATTTTCACTTTTTAAAAGCACTTAATGATCGTTTTGAACTGCAATTTTTTTGTTGTTTCAAGACCTTATCAGAGACTCTGATTGCATGGGGAACCATGTAGCTCATATTTGTTAAAACTGGAAACATTGTAATACAATGCCTTTAATAATACATGTACTGAATGTGTACAGGGTACATGTACCGTATGTCATCTGGTGCACCATTACATTACCACAAAAAGCATCAAGCTGGACAATGCACGCACAAGACCACGGAGATCTGCAAAAATATGACGTAGATTTCACACCTGCCAAGGGTGGTAAACTTGACAAAATGTCTGCTATCCACCGCCGTTTTTTTATTTCTTTCCAGAGCCGAGCGGAACATCTGTTTCTCATTACAGCTCCTATGAACTGGGTGAATTGAACACCTCTAGACCGTTCAATCTGTATTTAGAATTTACAACGCAAAAATTAACGGTGTCATCTGTGCAAGCATTCGTAAAAAAATTGAATTGGGGTTAAGAGTGTTTTGGAAAGATGTATACACGCATGTTGAAGGAGATGCATACTGTTCACCAAGTACACTCTTTCACCGTACATGTACCTTGCATAGCGTATAAACTTTTGTAACTCTTATACTGTACTGACATTACACAACCCTTTCCTTAACCATCCCCCATCCCCACCCCCCAAAAAATAATAATAGGGGAAAAGAAATGTTCTATCAAGTAACAACAGTTGCACTTCCATATTTTACAAGACAGAAATCTTTCAGTGAAAAATGTGGATAATATCCAATTTCTGATTTAAGAAAATAATACTGCAAAACTTGCAAAAGAACACTGACAAAAAGATTTCTGTACACTTCTCTGAGAACGAAGTTCTTTCATTGGGCAATTGACGTTTCTCAAACAAAGATTACCTTTTTATTTCTGGGTGAATACAGTGAACTCCCTATTATATGAATGGGGTATGCTTTACTTTTTTTCGTTTTACTTTAGTATCATCTACCTCTCACAATTTTTTCTCACAGTATGAATGTCTTGTTGCAAATGTCAAATATGTATCTGATAGATTTACATTGCAATATTCTCTCTTCTCCATCTCATCTGAAAGTAGAGCTCAATGACGTTGGTCAGGAATTTGCCCGCATTCAGTACAAGGCTGTCATGTTTGTAGATTGATGTAGCTCGGATCGAATATCAATGAACACCAGGAGTGGAGTACAAATATTATATGGCATATATATATATTTACAAATATCTTGAAGTTAAATTCGCCGATGACACTGTAAAAATCAATCATACTGTAAAGGATGTCCGAGGGGTATCAGGAAAAAGTATAATATCAGTATTGTATTTACCATCCCTATTTGTTTAACCATATTTTCTATTTATTTTTTGCAGGTAACAGAGGCTTGCTAAAGTACAATCTGACATGGAGATGACTGGATACGTCATCAATTCATCGTTGTCTGGCAGAAAGTCCCTAGAATATCGTTGGGCGTTTTCCGAACCGTCGTATTGCTATACGACAGTTTGATTGACTGCGCCTCGAGCGAACGCGTTCAAACCAAACTGTCGTATCTATCATTCATAATACACGATACGACAGTTCGGTTTGAACGCGTTCGCTTGAGGCGCGGTCAATCAAACTATCGTATAGCAATACAACGGTTCGGATGAATGCCGACGATATGTTCCCAGCAGAAGGGCCTTAACAGTAAGCTTTCTCTAATTTGTGAAATATTGCCTCATTTGAATTTGCATGCTGACAAAAGGATCTAAAAATAGCACACTATTTTGATTTCATGTGAAAAGAGCCAATGGTTTTCATGTTCAAGACAATTTAGTGTTAAAGCTCTTCTGCCGGGAACATATGCTAGGGTCCTTCTGTCGGACAACCGATCACAATTCGTGAAGTACACATACATGTACAAACATGTCATGTAATTTTATGTAACTAGATTTAACTGCAGGGCAATTCCATAAAATATGTATGACCGACCCCTTTTATGTGGGACCTTCCGGAAATGATTTCCTTGATATCTTGTTCTTAAAGGGTTATAATGCTCTTAAATTATCATGGCTTGAGCAGTTTGTGGAAAAGGAGCATTAAAGAATGGAGAAAAATGGGTGGTCGGACATACAAAATTTGATTATTTTATGGAATTGCCCTAAATGTAATGTACTGCATGTCTGTGTGTCTGCGTGTTGGTGTGGGCAAGGGATGTGAAGAGTTAGGATTGGGAACGGGGTAAATGAGCAATATGTTTGGTTCACTAGCATAGCCTTCACGAGCTGAATCTAAGGTATGAAAGTGGAATATATTTTATATTGAATCAGGGAGGTGGGACTTAGATGTAGGATGTCAGATGACTGCCTTACTTCAAAAGAGTGGTGCTGCACATACAAAATAAACCGATGGAAATCCTGATTTGTAAGTTCTATTGTTGTTCATCACAAATATACTTTCTGATCTACCGATTATGCATGCTTTTGTTGCCATGACAACAAAGCTTAGACTGAATTTACCTCCCAACTAAGCAGAGATAATGGAATAGATTCTAAACTAATCCCTTTGGCAATTTGGACAAGAATATGAAGAAGATACAGCAGCTAATACCACAGTAGTAGTGGTTTGAAAAAGCATACGTATGTAGTTCATGAATAATTTTACAACTTTATAATGCATGCTTGTGTGGGTTCTACATGTATATCAACAACATAAGTTTGCTTGAGCTGAGGTAAATTCAATCTTTCTAAGAAGATTATATTGTCACAATCTTTTTTCTACAGTTACCCTTTAACCCATTCAATACTAGGACCACATATTTGTGGTATGCCTTTTTATCTTGGAATGTGGCTGTACTTACCCCATCTAATGAATACGCTAAAGTAGAGAAAAATATCAGCTATTCAATGAACTTGGTGTTACAACGTCATAATGAATATTCATTTTGTTATGAATATTTAAATGAGATTTAACTAGAATATTCATAAAGTTATCAAATTGGCAACGGCTGTTATGATGAGGCTTTGGGTTGTTCCACTTAATAGTGGGTGATGTATTGAACTAATTGAGAAACATATTTTACAGACTTTTTTTCTTTTTGATGTCATTTAAAAGTGAAAGTTATTCAATCAAAAATTATTTTTAGTCTTAAATTTTACAAGAAAAATAAGATCTTAAAAATTTCACCAATAAATAATCAATTAATTAGGTGAATGTTTGACACATCATTCAATGCCCATTACCCTTTATATATAATTGACTATTCCATTATGTTGCCGATTTGATGATAAAGCAAATTTGTAGTGATTATTTTACTCTGGAATTGCTCTAGTATTGAATGAGTTAATAACCTGACATAAAAAATATCATTCACATCAAGGATGAACATATATCTTGTATTATACATACAGACATACATACCCGTACACATACAATGTAAGGGCCTACATATACGGACATAGACACTCATTCACACATTGTGCGGGTGTGTGTGTGTGCGTGCGCGCTGCGTGACACACACACCTGATGAATATTTAAGATTGAAAGAAAGAAATTCAAGAAGAGGCAGAAGAAGAAGAGGGGGTCAGGAAGAAGAAGGGGACAGAAAGAAAAACATTAGTAGGAGGAGGAAGAGGTGGAAATTCATGATGTACAAAAACATGCATTACAGGGAGTGTCTGGCATTACTCCTTGTAATGCAAATCAATCTTACAAGGTATTCTAGTCAGTGGAGCACTGAAGGCAAGAAGTCCATAAAAAGTTGCAAGCTCTGGAAGGGCATCTGGTCAGACACACACATGTAGTACCTTGCAGATCAAAAGTCAAAGGAACATATTGGTAATGACCTTTGGCTGCAAGTCTGGCCCTGATATGTGGGTTGATCTCACCAGTACAGGGCACCCCCATTAGCCTACATTAAGTGGCTGTTCCCGCTGTTATCGTTTAACATGATTAATGGGGGAAAAAATGATCAGAAAGTTGCAATGTATGTTTGAAACCACACCGAAAACATCTCCCGCTGTTAAAGAAATTACTTCAACTTGGAAAAAAACAATACATTGTTTGGTGCTACATGAACTAATAGTGTAAACAACATTTGGCGGGTCTGTAAAAGTTTACTGCATGACTTTATAGTAAACGTTTTCATGAATTGTTTTATTGTACTCCATGGAGCTCATAGAGATGTTGAACAGGCCTAAGAGTAAATTTAGATTAACCACAGTAGGCATCATCCAATAGACCAATGTGCTCTACCCCCATCCCCACCCACATCCACCACTAAAGTCATGCACACATAGTATGTAGGCTACAGTGATATAAGTAGCCTATGCAACTACACCATGCAGTCAAGTACTAATGAAGTCGGGGGAAATGTGGGGGTCATTTGCTTTCCCTCAAGTTGAGTCAAATATTCTTATGTTAAACAATTTCCTAGGATAATATTACTGTTGATTTTCAAGTTTTCAAGTGTTTGTATGTACAACAACAACAAAAAGAATTAGAAAAAAAAAATGCTTTGTTTTGAATGTCGGACCTTGCAAGTATTTTAGCCACTCCCCTATCAGGCTGCATGCTTCCTTTTATCTTTTCTGATTGACGCATGACAATTCAGTGTCTGCCACCTTGCCAGATAGCCCCAGGGGGATTCCATGGGTGTGACGTGGGGACACCTCCCCTGATGGGCAGGGTCACGTGTCTGCCAGTGACTGGTGTGGTTGTGATCATGGCCTACGGCCTATTAAATGCAGGATGGATTCTATACACAGAGAGTGCCCCATGCGTTCAGGGCCAGACAAGTTCAGGTTCAGGGGCGTGTCAAATACAATGGTAATATTTTCTTCACATTTGTGTTTATACAGTATTATCTACCACTGTGAACTCAGTTTAAATATTGACCGCTCTTTCTACAGTATATGACTGATGGATGATGTCAAGTTTATAATGTAAATATAATACAATGTACATTGACAGAACTTTAGCAAATGTTCCTCATTCTTATATGACTGTTATGCTGCAACATAACACTTGTATCATACTTTTTTTTCTTACACAGTCAGTCACTATCTCTACATTTTTTTGTTGCTGTCTCCCTGTTATCATAGACCTGTGAATGAGATACGTGCTAGTATTCAAATCATATGTGGCAGCTACAATCTACACCACTCTGATTGGTGAATAGATAAAATGCACATAAAAGCGACAAAAACAACCATATATGAATGAGGCCCAAACATTAAAGGTTAGTGACATGATTGGGAACACTTGAAAATGCCTCAAGAACCAAATGAGTTGAAATATACACCAACTATACACTAGCAGGAGTGGATCTCCCATCTGGGAGGATTTGTCTGTAATTTGTTTACTTAGGGAGAATCAAGCATAAACATAGAAATATCTTATTTTTTGCCGGGGACGATAAAAATAAGCCCCATAGAGAGCCACACAGCAGGTTTCCGTGCTACTAGTGATGTTGACATTGTTTAATTTAGGATGAATCAACGTTTGACTACAAGATTTTCACAGGAGAATCCTTGCGTAGTTTACTTGATTCTAGAGTAGTTTCAGCCCAATTTGAGGACTACCCCCAATCATGTCATTTACCTTTAAGGGGATGGAGCAACTTGGTAACGAACAAGTAGGCCTAGATGTATGCTACATTTTACTACATGTATAGTAAGCCTTGTATGTGTCTTGGGTGCATGATTCAAAGTCTTCAGACAATTTCTTTCATGGTACGCTTTAATACTACGCTGTTTCCTCTTTTGACTCTTGAGCACAAAAGCAGTGTAGGCCTATCGGAAAGACGTACGTACATCCATAGAACTACATTATTAGTACTCATCCCCCTGTACTTACTGTACAAGGCAATGATTCCTGATGTGCTTGTAGTTTTGCACAAATTTTAATACACTATAACAGCATCAAATTTCTGTATTTCCTCTTTAAAGGTCAACAGTTTTCAAGTTTTGGAGCAATTCGATCACTTCCTCTCTTGAGCACAAAAGCAGTGTAGGCCTATCGGAAAGACGTACGTACATCCATAGAACTACATTATTAGTACTCATCCCCTGTACTTACTGTACAAGGCAATGATTCCTGATGTGCTTGTAGTTTTGCACAAATTTTAATACACTATAACAGCATCAAATTTCTGTATTTCCTCTTTAAAGGTCAACAGTTTTCAAGTTTTGGAGCAATTCGATCACTTCCTCTCAAACTATAAGACTATGATAATGTGATTTAGTTTCACATCATATCCACAGCAACTCAGCGACAGGAATTAACTACCGTACTCACATATTAGCTTCAATAACACGACCGCAATTCCTTTATTAGGACGACGCTTTGTGTTATGGAGCAATCCCTTGATTTCCTTGGAAATTTTGAGAGCTGTGAATCATTTTTCCTGTTTTTAATACCTCTACTGCATGCCTATTGTATGAACTTTGGCATATCATGTCTAGACTGTTAGATAGACTGTGCTAAAAATGCATTCTTGCCGAGAACATTTCAAATCTTCATATCAGCGTATTTACGGCTAATGGATTTTCCGTACCGTCCAGCTGACAAATCTAGTATGTATGGACTATTCTTTTCAATATGTACGTGTGTACAATGGACATTGTAGCAGTACTCCCTTTAGGCTTATATTAGTTCTTGATGTCTGGTTTAATAATCTACAGCATACAGTTCATGATACTGGGGGGAAAAAAACTATCTAGATCTGTATGAGGTATACTTTCTGGAAGTTCCAAATTCACTTGTTCACGATAATTAGAAACTCTGCCTGGTGTCTATGATAAATGTGTGTCTAAGAAAACTAAACAGTCTTCAATGGGCTTACATCTGGATCACCATAGCATTTCAACTGGTGACTTTCTCAACTTACAAAAAGTGGTCTATCTTCTCAGCTTGATGTAGACTACACAACATGAATGAAAAGTCTCCAAAGCACTGAAATTATCATCATTTCCTATGAGTATGCATATGTTGAGTCATCTTTATCAAATGTAATTATGTACAATAACCATGGGGAGCATTGTTTCCTACTGTTTATTAGAAAATGCATGAAATTATATCATCATTACAGTGTAGGCCTGCGCTGGAACTCGAGTCAGCTAAGTTTCAGCATGGAGGTAAAGGCTTCAGCTAGTCGTAGCATTTTAACACAGAGCTCAGTGAATGAAATGCAACCTTGGTGTGGTGTGGAGATAAAGATCTATCAACTGTCGTAAACATACATGTTCCTGAATGTATGTGTCTGAATCACCATGCTGCACTGTAGGTAGCCAGCCAGCACAGCACAAGGAAATTGCTCTCATGCAATCACATGCAGTAGCTTAAAGGGAAGAGACAAACACAGGAACTTTGGGAGGCAAGAAACAGCTGAACAGTTTGGACAGTGATTGGTTACAAATGTGTAAATGTCCAAAACAACAAGCAGAAATAATCTAAAAATTTTGTTAAGAATTCAGAATTTTCAGAGCAAGAAAAACACAATGACCCAACTGGGATTGTGTCTTTTCTTGGACTGAACATTCTTAATTCTTAATTGATTAATCTAATCCTAGTATCCTACTACCTTACTATTAAAAGTTTTGTGCTGAGTACCACCCACACCATACAGTTAAACTCACCCAGGTTGAAAATAGGAGATTAATTATTAATTAACTTAATTAATAATAACATGTCAGCATGTACGATGTGCCAATATTGCTTGTTTTAGCACACAGAGCAGCATCACTGTTACTTGCAATTAATGTACTTGAAACCAAATGAGGATTATCTTTTTGACTTTTCCCCGTTTGGCAAACCATAAACATCAGTGAATATATTTTTGGATTTTCAGTCCTTTTGAAGTTGGACAGGCTACAAAACTTGATAACGCATTCATGAATCCCAAATTTTGAACAATGCATTTGTATGTGTATGTACTACATGTATCTTTCTTCCATTGGATGAAATCTAACCAAAAATGGATGCTTTGCAAATCATGAACACGGTCTTTTAAGTAAGAATTTACTGTAAAGCTACAGTTTCCTTTTTTGGGGGGTGGGGGGTGGGAGACATTAAAATTTGGCATCAAACATTTGAGATACCATGCATGCCTTGCAAGAAGGAATCTTGAGATTACATGTAAGTCTATTCTAATCTCCAATTTTCCATTATCAGAACCTTTCAGTTTCAAATTTTTGTGGTCATCATGAATTTTTTCCCATACACATGTAAGGTAGTTTTGGATGGGTACTTGGCAGGTCCATGATAATCAGAGCAATCAGACACAATTAGTTCAAGATTCCAACTTCTTAATGGGATTCGTGCTTAGTAGTCCTGTATCACACAACCATGAGTCTAATCCCATCTAAAATTTGCTCGGAAAAAGTATCAAGTTCACCTTAAAAAACAAAAACAGAACAAAACACATTTTTCCACGTATGGGAAATCAGATGTGACTAGATACACCTGGATTTATCTGTTACCAAGGAAATATTTTCCACGCTATTTGAAGTTACTGCAAAAGGCATTAGAGTCAAGTGCGCTGAACCCCCTTGTTAGCGGCAAACGAGAGACGAAACTTAGCCAGAGGGCGAGAACTTCTCATAAATGGCTTGCGCAGAGCTTCATAAAGGACTATCAAAACATACTGTACATACATTAGATTAATTCGCATGCACAAGTGGAGAAGCATGCCTTCCACTGTTTTCGTGACGACACCCAATAACCGGCGTACAGCTACTGCTCGTACACTGTGCGTGTTAGAGTGCGTGATCGAGAAGATCCAGTTGCGTGATGACCCCGACATGCAACTGCATCTTTGTGATGATTCACACAAATGAGCATTATTCCGGGTGGAAATTGAAGTCATCGTTTAACAGTGTTTCCAGTTCCACTTTTTGGTTAAAAAAATCTGAGAGCTCTACATGGTCGTCCTCTATGCTACTAGTGTCTCTCATAGGGCCTACACATAAAGTCCTGAAAAAAAAATTGCAGTTCAAAATGATCATTATGATGCATCCTGAAAAAAAAATGCAGTTCAAAATGGTCATTATGTGTAGGGACAGTGATTTTCCGTTTCAAGAAAAGGCCTTTTCCGTTTCCAGAAATCTGGAATTCCGCTTCAACTTGTCTGAAAAATGGAAATTCTGTTTTACCATAGACTTTGTATACATGAAAAAAATGACAATTCCGTTTACATTAAACTTGAAACAAATATTTCTCGCTGTTTCTGCGTTTTTGTGTCAACTTTTTCTAATTTTTGTTCTGAGTTTTGTGTTTTTCCTTTCAAAAAGTAAAAAATTTGGAGAAAAA
>JZLH01S0103807.1:2660-14260 GCA_001188425.1 Eucidaris tribuloides
GTGAAAGTTCGTGTTCTGAAGTACTCAGGATTATTAGTGCATGTAATTGGAGACATCATTATCAACCTGTCGGAATTCAACAAGCAATGTTTTAACATTAGGAGACAAGCATGACAAGTCGGAAATATACTGCTGCATTTAATTATATACCTGTATACTGTATATATCACTTTAGTTTCCAAATCATCAAAATTCATGGTTCAACGTAGTCTGTCATCCGGGTACTCAGTCGATTTTGTGGATCATGTAGTGAAACTGAACTCTTGCTGCCTGTCCCAAAACATTCACAGGTGGAATGGTTCAAAATTACTGCTTTGCAAAGGCGTCTGGCGTCAGAGGCAAGTGTATACTAAATGGTTGAGGGTTTAATTTTTGCTTTGTTCATTGCGAGTTACCATATGCTCACAACAATCATTAACGAGCCTATATCCATCTGTGCCGGTGCGTTTACTATACGATATCACACAAAATATCTCGTGTGACTTCAGTGACTTCAAGGGGCACACTCACCTGTGAATATCTTGACCTCGGGAACTCATCTTCATATCATGTATTCACTACCATGACTGCGAGTTCATACTGAGTCATGCTATGGAAAACATATAAATATACGTTTGAAAGGAAAATGAACATTTCTGAATTAAACAAAGGTAGTGTACGATTCTGCAATTATATACACAATCAGAAAAATGTGAACTTCTTGAAAACACGAATTTTGCTTAGAAAATTTATCGGTATACTTCCAGGACTCCGTCTACGTGAAAATATAATTTTGGGCGTTAAACTCCTTTAAATATTAAAATTATGTAAGTGTGTGTGTGTGTGTGTGTGTGTAGTGTGTGTGTGTGTGTGTGTGTGTGTGTGTGTGTGTGTGTGTGTGTGTGTGTGTGTGTGTGTGTGTGTGTGTGTGTGTGTAATTGTGTTTGTAGATGAGTGCATGATAACTTAAATTTAGTAAATATCATTTCGTATAACTTTTAACTGCGCTGAATATTCCCATGTTAAAAAAGGTATGATACGGAAATCCGTCATCAAAATTTGATTGACGTAAGACTCCTCTTTCTCAAGAGTTTTATAATTTTTTTATCACAAACGGTGAAAAATCGCTTTTGTCGAGTAAGCAGCTGCAGGAGGAGGAATGTGTCTCGGTGAGAAAATGACAGGTATCCCAGCATGCACTGGGCAACAGGCTCAACTCCCATAACGCCACGCGGCAGGTACACGGATATGTTATATTAAAACGAATGAAATGTCTGTCAGAAAAAAAAATCACGATGTGTATGAAATACACGTGAAAGTATTTTAGCTCGTGATTTGTGAAAATAGTATCTTTCCTTTCTGTTGTCAAGTTGTACAACAACAACAGCAACAACAACAAAATCTCTGTTACATTTTATTCTCAAACGTTTAAAAATGTGCTCTAAAGCAAGCTATTATTTATAGAAAGATTCCTACAATAATTTTCTACGGTCACAAAGCCTAATTGGGACAAAAAAGTTCCAAGATATTTTACGAAGAGATAAATTGCTAACAGTGTATCTTATATTTCTTTAGCTTCATAAACCTGAGCAATACTCGTTTATTTAAATGTTTATGTATGATGAAGGAGCGTGAGCTGCGTGGCAAAATAAACCTTTCATAACTTGATGGACTTGGCCTATAATTATAATCAATCAAATATCGAGTAACGTATTCAGAACAATGGAAAATCCACAATAATCAAGATTTGTATGTAACTATAGCGATACTAACCGCAAGTGCATTACTGCGTTTCTTCGGTCTAGTCAATAATACGCTATCACGTTCAATAAATTTGTGAGCGGTTTTGAGCCTGAAAGGCCCCTTTAAATTTATTTAGCAAGCAAAGGTAGAAGCTTGTGTATGATAGTATAAACCGCGTGTATGACAATGTTTGATTTGGGTTAACCGATATTGTTAATACAGATCTTAAGCAAACATGTCGGGGACTTCCGATAATGTTTTATTATGCATAGAACTGAATGGATAATATATGCAGTTGTAGTTTGTTTGCTTATCTAAAATTAAACGTATAGTTTGGATGGTAAGTGCTCGAAAATGATTACTTTGTGTGCCATATTTAAATTACATAATCACTTCGTGAGAATGAACGCATTTGTTTTTTAGACGAATTGTATAAATGTTAGATTTAGATTAGTCTAAAAAATGAAGTCCTGAAAAAATTGCAGTGAAAATCATTGAGTGACCATTTCCGTTTTCTTCTATAGACTGCTGTGTAGCAGAATTTTCTATCAGCTGAGATTTAATTCATGTGCCGATTTTGATCTGTACATATTTTACGAGTGACCGCATAACTCTCTAAAGTTTTGTGTTCTACGGTGTTTATTTGTCCATCCAAACACTACCAGATATGTCAGATAGCACATTTTGACAGTTTTTTTTTTAAATAAGGCTCCCACAATGTTATATAGTGTCTTTAAATTGTATTACACCGACTTTATGAGTTCAATAAACTATAATTATAACTATAACTATATAACTACAGTTGGAGACGGTTGGACGGTGATGTCGATGATGCTGTTGATAATAATGGTGGTGTTGACGATTATCGTCATTCTTTTTACTCAGTCGTCGTCCTTCGTTTATCTTCCTTGTTTTCCATCTTCCCTTCCTCCATGTGGGCTCCACCTCCTTGATTTACTTCTTCTCTTTGTCTCCTTTTTGTTGTTGTTGTACTCCTTTCTTATCCTTTCTTCTTTCATTCTTTTTTCACCTCAGTCTTCGTCTTTTTCTACGTACTTTGCTTCTTCAATGTTTTCATTGTTATGTGTTTCGTCAAACCTCCAACGAGACAAAATTACACAGTCTGGTCTGGCACGTAAAGTTAAACGATAAAGCAGTCAGGTATGCACAACCAATGGCAGTTACCTGCCATTACGAGAACAAAGGAACGAGGAACCACACAAAATGCTGGTTGTATCAATATTTTACGTAAACTCGACAAAATTGTTCAATTATTCTCGGTTTCTATACAGGGTCAGGTTTTCATTGTCATACTGGGCGAGTCTGCATTTCTCTGCATCGGACCTATACCCCGCTGTATTGTACCCGTATGAACCGAGTGACTTGTTTTCGCACGATTGGCAAAAGAGATGATTTGTTAGTTGCTTTTTGTACGGTGCACTGTAAAGCTGTGTATTTTTATGGGTATGGGACTATGTGACTCGTGAAAACTTGATAAACCTTCAGACGAATTCTACACATTGTCAGGACGCAAGAACAACTACTGTGTGAAGTTAACGGGTAAACACTCAGACTGATATTTCGAGTTTAATGAACAGTTGCGTACAATATTATAATAGTTTTATTTATTTGTCACTCTGGTATTATACCGCGTGATTGTAAGTCGCAAGTCGCTATTTTACGCTGTAATTTCTAGGCATACAGCCAACACCCTACACTGGATGAAGTACGTGTGTGTTGTTTGATATCAGTGTAACTGCTTATACTGGTATGTCTGGTATACTTGCTATAACAACAATGTGTACAGTGGTATCCAATTTAACTCTAAAAGCTTTTCATTTAAATACTACATTTATATAATCTCGTGAAAGCCCGTCGCGTTGGTTTTCAACACAGAATCTATCTGGCCATCTTGCTGCGCGTTAAGACAACGTAAACGATTAAACTTGATCGTTGATTATGCTGAATTATCTCTTAGTGATGATTTCAAGTTTATTCATGTTCTGTATCTAGCTGCACACTTCATTCTTCTTGAAAAATGAAACTTTACTTGAGGTACTTAAGCAACATACCCAATTGTATAGGAACTAGTTATGCAGATGCAGTAACCCGACAGAGTAAATTGGTCAAAATCGGCCAATGGTGAGGGCAAGGTGATCAAATTATCGGTCAAAATCCATCAAACAATCGATCGATTTTATTTTCTCGGTCAGATACACACTTACACCGACATATTGGTAATTTTGGCCAATCCTTTTAGAGTATAGGGCCTACCTATCCCAACTTAAGGGACATGAAAATGGAGAAGGCCTATATAGCTACACCCCAGCAACGCGGAACCACACCCACAAATCATGTGGACGTTATGCACCAATATTTTTTGCATGTACACATCATTATCTTGCTTATTTCATGTGACCGAGGAGGCTACTTTGTGAGTAAGTCTGAAGGAAAAAGAAGGTAAAATACTGTCTGTGTTTGCATGGGTTGGAGCTGCTAGAGTTTTATGGATAGAGAATAAAAAGCCGACACCTCATAGATAGGAATGATTAAACGACGATGAACGATTGGCACATGAAAGTGAAACCCATTTCACGAGATTGGCTTCTTTGTGGTCTTTGGAATTTGGTAAGTATGTGGATGATTCTGTCTTCTGCTGTATCAGTATCACTAGAAATTCACAAAGCGTGTATTTTTTTTCGAAAATTCACGTTTGCTCATCCTGTGCTGAGTGGTATTGCTGTAATGTTGTAATGTTTCATCCAACAGGAAGGTATGGACGAATGTGGATGAATCAAAGATCCGTGAAAGTCTGCAAGTCAAATACTACTTTTGTAGAATGGATCCTACGTAGTACAACGGTCAGCCAAACGTCCACCTTTTTGCAGTTTCATCAAAGAGGTAGCCATCTTTTCGGTTTCATTATGCTATAGCTTTCACCCCATCTAGTGCGTCAATTTGCCGAGCTCCGTACCTCCTTGGTATGGCCACTTGTTCATATCACAGCACGATAAAACGACTGTTCGCTTTCACATGCGGCCGTGACATGGGTTGAATAAACCGACTGGAGTTTGAAAGAAATTCCCGAGGTAACCCTAAAACACCGACCCACTACGTAATGGACGACAAACTCCATGGCTACTCTTCAAGATTATCATAGGTCATCTTGCTGAGCAACGGAGGAGTACTGCTGAGATTGAGTTCAAAGTAGGATGATTTAATTGGATACATGCAGTGCAATATGTTTAACTGAATACAAGGATTTCGTTCGTGTACACGCCTGGACATTTTGGTTGTCTGCTTTCCAAACCGAGGTTGTGTTTGTAACTGTTCTTGTCTTCTTGACAAATACTACATGGCTCTGGTTTACATGGCTTTGGGAAGCGCGGTGCTGCAGCATCCCCAGAAATTGTTCATGATGTCCATGATTTAGAGCATTATACGTCGTCCAGGGGCGGCGCTGGCTATTTTTTTCAAATTTGGCCGTGAAAATTTTGTTTGGCTGCGAATTTGGCCGTGAAATTTTTTTGGCCGCGAATTTTTTTTGTGCAGCCATGGTTATGGAAACGAAGAGAGGCTCCGCCCGATGTCACTATTATTATAGGAGTGAGAGGATCACCTGGACACCTGGGTCATCAGGTGGCATCAAACCTCTCCTTAAAGTTTCAATAAAACCTTAGAAATAAAGACTGGCATGAAGTCTATGATAATTTCTGAATCTGCGTCGTATATTTGTCCCTATTTAATAATACTTGCTCGATTTATAGACTACAAATTCATCATAAATGCGATCCAAATAAGATTATTGGACTCTTTTTTGGGCGTCAACGTTTAGGTGTCTGGTTTCTGTTTTGGGGAAATTGCAGGGTTGGGAACTGTACGTCCAACACAACTCGAGAACTTGATGAGTTGAAACATACACCAATACTTAGTGGAGAATTTCTCCATTTGTATTTAAATTCCTTGAGTTGAGTAGGAGCATGTTTATCCCAGGACAGCCCAATGAAAAACAGGATAACTATTGTGGGAATTGAACCCACATAACTTTACCCAACATTTTGCCTCACAATAATTTCCGATTGTACTTCTTTCAAGGAGGAAGCATTTGACTTCATCGTAGCAGAAATCATGAAATAGCGTACGGTACTTGATACAAGAATCAATTTAACCCCTATCCATATCTCATACAGGTTCGAGGAAGTGGTTATACTATCAAAGTCCCAATTGGATCTTACAATATCTTGCGCTAAATAGAAATGAGAGAAATATTTATTTTCGCTTCTTGCAGTAGACGCGCATAACAAACGATTCGTAGCCTGTGCTATGCTACAATTTGATACCATCATATGCTCAACAAACAATGGATCGATGACAATGGTGCACTTGAACTTTGTACTCGATTTGATAAATTTCTCGGTAGTTTGCTAGGATTCTTAGACCTTGGACCTTTTGAATAAATTCTTTGCCTAAATAGAGTAAGAGCCCATCGTATAACGAGTTTTCCTGAAACTGGTTTAAATCAACAAACGCTCAGTATAATTATTCTAATTGAATTACTTCACACAATGATGTATGGTTGTATCCATTGGAATATTCAAGATTTGGATTGGGAAAATAGGTAGAACATTGCTCACTGGATATGAGACAAACTAGATCACGGCTAGATCACGGTATAGTGTAACGGCTTATCAAAGTAAACGACAGAAAAGACATTTCACTTATCAGGCAAAAAACAAAGAAATAAAAGCAAAGGAAACGGTCTAATTCTTTAACGGCGCAATGTCCCGACCTTTAAGCCTCGGCTCGACAAATTGGCACCGCCTTACGCAGACAGAGAACGTGCAGACGTTTGCTACGTGACATACTATCATTAATTATTGACTGTTCAGCTATATCGACGGTATGAAACTGAATTAGGCCACATGAATATTACGATTATTGTTAGAGAACTCTTGCTGGGTAGGCTATCACATGCCACACCGTGTCCATTCCCGTATCCCCTACTTCTCAGGTCCTTTTCTGTCCATTGTGTTGTGTCACATATAGTATTTTTAGTGTTTGTATGTCTGTTTGTGTGTGTGTTTGGCTTTTATTACCTGGCTGAATCGTTATCACTTACTTCTTGCACACTGGTCATGGATATATATGAGTTTTGCCTGGTTTGTAAGATATGTCAGGTTATTTACAAATCCATCGTTATAATACTCGATCAATTGTGTATCATTTTTTTTTCTAAATTTCCATCAACCGTATACCTTTAGTATTTAGATGTGATTACACAATCAAGCCGACGTATAAAATACTAACACGTATAATAATTAGACCGATCTTGATTTTATTATGTCGAACTCGTATAACATTATGGGAACGGAACGTGAATGGTGTCCTAACTCCTGAATACGCATGAAGCCTTCAGGTTTTGTTTGGTTTCCCCTAATATAGTATACAAAAATACAGCATCACTGAGGGCATTAGTTAAAATATCGACACGAGGTTAACTGTGAACAGTCCTGAAACACACCAGGCGATCAGCCGAGTGTGTTTTGGACTGTTTCGGCAGTTACCGAGTGTAGATATTTTAAACTAATGCCGCGAATAAGATATGTGCATTATTTTGTTTTAATAAAATGTCTCGTACGCTCTTGTCATTGATAAGCAATGGAAAACTCTGATAAACGGTAACGGTTAGACGTCGTTATGACGCGAGATCAAGCCCTGAGTCCCGACTCCGTTTAGACCGTAGTCTGCTGCATTAATAGTATTCTTAATGACGTGAAACTTGTAACGTTTAGCATTGGCATTCGTCAACATTCAATGTCCCTAGGCCGGAATTATCGATATAAAAATTTGAAGGGCACTTCAAAGGCAAATTAAGTTGCCGATCGTGTTTAATTCTACTCAAGTAGTCGCGACGCCGCAGGCAGCGTAACGAAACTCACCTAATCAAGAAGGTTAGACCGTTACGGTACGGCACCTCGATATGAACCTTGTCGAAGGCCAATCTGTGCTGGAGCTCGGTGATTATATGCTTCAAATTTAGAATCGAAGTAAAGCCGTGTTAGTGTGCATGCATCCAGTTCCGCTAAACAATTCCTGTATTTCTTCATTTGACAGCAATCGGCGTTGGCCAATTTCGAGTGTATTTTCATTATTTTACGATCGCCGTTTACACACCGTACACGTACGTACACTACACGTACACGCGCATGACTGCGCCGGTGCGTTAATTCGCGCAGTTAACTAATGTGACCGCCCGAGGGCCGCAGCTGACGCGCGCGGACTGATTAATACGGAAACACAAGCGGTCATTAGTACGCGTCATTATCACCGGTCATTATTCACTGGTCATTTAGCAAGATCTTTGCCCATTAGGCTAAATAAAAGACTGCACGTGATAGTCTCGAACCAATCGATTTGATTACGAACGTACTGACCAGTGTTTATAATGCTACCTAATCCCATATTCCAAAGTAGGTTTATACTCAACAGAAGTCATAATAGGCAACTGCATTTCTGGCGTATTAGGTCATAATAGGCTAACCTTATAAAGCAACTTTATTACGCAGGTTTATAGTCATGCATAATAATACATCATACACTGTATAATAGATCGAATATTGTTATTCTACCAGTTTGGGGTCACGGGTGAATAGTGAAACTGAATCATTCGATGCGCCGTGGGTTTTCGGTCGCTCTGCAAAGTGCAATTCAGTCGACAATTGAAATTTTGACGTCTGCTTCGATGAATCGCTTCCATTGCGTTTTGACTCCAAAGGTGGCGAAGCATTGTAAACTAAATTGTATTCATATAGAGCGCGTCTGACTGTAGAGAAATATGACATATATTGTTGGCTGTTAAATCCGACCATGGCGGCTTCTTTCTACCTCCATGATCCAAAATTGTATCACTTGCAATATAGGCCTATAATTTTCGGGTCCGCACCAGTCATTTCTGATTCTTCTCAACACTGAAGTTAAATGCATGCCACATGGGATTTTATTTGCTGATACATACTTCCATAGTTTATTCATATGAAATGAGTAGATAACAACACAACGATGAAAGCAGCAAAAGTACCATGAGTACTGGTAACATGAATGTAGGTGTCCTTGTCGTACATGTAGTTGTAGTCGTCATCGTCACCGTCGTCGTCGTTGCAGTAGTAATAGTAGTAGTAGTAGTAGTAGTAGGAGTAGTAGTAGTAGGAGTAGTAGTAGTAGTAGTAGTAGTAGTAGTAGTAGTAGTAGGAGTAGGAGTAGTAGTAGGAGTAGTAGTAGGAGTAGTAGTAGTAGTACTAGTGATGATAGAGGTAATAGTAAGAAGTAGTAGTATAGTGGAGTTGGTATAGTAGTAGTGTAGTCAGTGTAGAAGTGATAATATATAGCAACATTAGTATTTTAGATCAAGTATTGCTGACTGCCGAGTATATGGAATTACTATTAATCGTCGCTGCTATTATATTAGCTGAAAGTTTAGCCTAAATATAGTGAAAAATACGAAGTACAACTAGAAACTCGTAAACATTACATCACAATGGTGATTGTCGAAGCTGAGGGATTCACCATGCGATTCCACCACATAACGTGGGCCAGGAATGTGATTCATTGCTTGGTAATCCTGCTTAACATTCCAGATGGTATCAGGTAATGTTGACTCCACCAAACACTGATATTGTACCCTGAAATCTGACGTATGAGTCATTCGACGCGAAGCGCAAGTAAAGTTCGAAACTTCGCATCGAAACATGCATACAGCATCTGGTTTCATGACTTAGATTAGGTGCCAGATATGATTTCGAAAGTTAAATCTTGCCTTATTAATTTTACATTATATTTTCTAATCTTCTGTTATTTAGTGAGTTAATAATGTTGCCATATATTTTCTAGTCTTCTGTTAGCTTCGGGAGTTCCAGGTCTATAAATTTCATTTCGATATTTTCGTTTATAGATTGTTATGTATCATGCACCACATGTCTTCTCCCGTTTACTTCCTTTACACAAAATACAAATTTTCTAGTGCTTTGATTGATACGTACAAATTCTATCATGTATAATGAGCAATCACTTTCAGATTTGGTTTATTCGCCGCGAAAACTATACTGTTTGTATAATTGAAGTGTACAAGTGCTGCGTAGTGAGTACGTGCAGAATGAATAGTTATTTTAATCTTCCTCATATCGAAGTATACAATCAAAAGTCACTGTAGTCCCTTGTCCCCCATTTCACACGAAAACGGTTAAGTTATTGATATAATAAATGTGTATCTAGCATTCGTCTGTCATTTAAACCCCCGGCGCATATACGTATCAAATATTTAAAATAATCATGGAAAATAAAATGTCAACAGTCTCACACATCCGGATATAGTCCCCGGCATGGATTATTTTCTCACTTTCATTTTCACCGCAACGCAATCAGCCAATCACGCTCTGTCATGATTTTGTGTAAAACACACTCACGTAGGACAGCTTTGCCAAGTTAATGATTACTCTCTTTTACGATATCAAAATAAACCCGTATCTCAGCGACTTCTTTCATCGATCTATAATTCCATAATGCCACGATTAGCCATACTCTTAGCCGCCGGCGACATATGAATCTATAATTTGACGTAATTTGAACGTAAACGTGAAATATATGCATTCCCTTTGCGGTTCTTGACATTGTTTATATCTTTATCACTCTAATACCCCTTTCATAGTGAAGGCGAAGTGGAGTTACTCCGGAGTAACTCCGGGTTGAGTTGATCCGCTTGTACTGCGGACCGACTTTACACCCCCTTTCATATTGGCAAGCACCGCAGCGGTGGATCCGCAGTCGTTTCCATGGCTTACATGCGAGTTCGCGCCATTATATGTGGCCGAACAGTTCGCTCAAATTTCGCAATCATTCGCTTTATTGGTCTATAGGCCTACTGCTTAGTAGTTGATCTCTTGCCGGGATCTCTTGCCAGACGATTTTGTGATCCGAGTACAAAAACACAATTGGAAATACGGGGATTGACTCAAATACCATCCGTTCACGAACTTGGTGTTGGAGTTAGATAAGTTTATGGTTAGGGTATTGATTTCGCCATTTCGGATACTTTCGTTAAAAATCAGAAGAACAACTTAGGTAAAAAAAAATCTTAAACGAAACGATTCGAACACCCTACAAAACAAAATCAAACCCAGGAATTAAACTCCCAACGAATAAACTCGCTTGTGACGTTGGGACAGGAAATGTAAACACGCGCGAGATTACCGAGTTAAGCCGAACTGCACTTCCGGTGCGGAGTAACTCCGCCTGTAACCCTCTTCTCGAAGTGGGTTGAGTACTCCGCTTTGAATCCGGACCGAAATAATCCCAGAATTTTCATATTGCCCTCCAAAGTGGAGTAACTCCTCCTGGACTCCGGAGTAACTCCACTTCGGCTGTCAATATGAAAGGGGTATAAGGCAGCTTCATGGGTTATGGTAATAGCGTGCCATGCAGTGGTAAAAAGGAGATGAAGTGACAGTTTCCTGTAAAGTTTACATTGGCAACTAGCCAACCACAATCTTCGTCAACTTTGTACCTGCTGTTCATATTTCATCGTGTCGTAAATTGTGGGCTAACATTATACACTACACTGTGAGCAAAAATATGATCATTTGGGGAAATATTTAGAGATAAAATCCCACTGTGAAAACGTCTTTTATGCCTATTGCCGCAGTGCAGTGTTTTTTAACGTTTACGCAAGAAATATCATATGCCGTTTGTTATATGATAATTATTAGCCGTGTTGATTTAGAATACAAGTTTAATTTTGACGCAGTAGAAGTTACAGAGAATGATTGTAGTTAATCTTTCCGATATAAATGTCTGCATACATTAGGCGGTGTCTTCGTTTAGTACCC
>JZLH01S0103807.1:25709-38832 GCA_001188425.1 Eucidaris tribuloides
CGTTAACCTCTAACGGCAATGATTACATCGTAGATGGTGCTGATGTTGAAACAGCTAAGAGTGACTTACAGGTGTCTGGTGTTGCAGAACCATACACGTCAGGAGAAGACGTTATTGCTCCACACGTTGCCGAACCGGTAGAGTGTTCAAGCACCAACACATTCTTTACACAGAGTGATGAAACTCCTGATGTCGAAAGTTTTGTGAACATTTCATTAACCTCTGATGACAATGAAAGAAAACCTGACGACAATAATGTGTTTGAAGCCACCTGTGATCATGATGTTGATGATGAGGGCAATCGATGTGAGCATGAAGAGAAGTTTGAAAATGGACGTGACGTACCGGAACCTAAACATGTTGTGTGCTCAGGCGTTGATGCTGGGTATGGTATAGAATCGAAAGTTGATAAAGCATCTGATCAACTGAATGACGAAGAATCAGATGGCGAAACAGTCCGCGTTGTCAAAATTGCAATGCCAAAGACAAAATTACGACATTTACTTTATACCCTAGATGGCGACGATACTTTTGTTGAATATTCAGAAAGTGATACCACTGCAAGTGATGATGGAGATTTAAGGGTTGAAGATTATATTCTCGATGACAAAGGTGGACTTTACAACGACTTAAGCGATGAAGATGCTACATTGCCCCAACGAGATGCTGTCCGTGAGGATGATATTTCACCAAGTGATGTAGGTGTGAAATACCAAGCAGATTTGGATTACTTCAGTAATCTCTCGTGGGAAAAACCATCAGACGATGAACAAAACATTACCATAAATTTCACCCCTGACCAACCGAATGTTGGAGAAAGAATAGATGATGTTGCAAATAAGAAAGATATTAGTGACAGAGAAATAATTGATCAGGAAGTGACAGTTCTTCAGTCAGAGGACAAACCAACCGAATTACAGATCGTTACAAATAACCACGAAGAAGATGACGTGTCAAATGAACAGGACGTAAATGATGACGTCATAGTACCTTTTACCTTACCAACTCAAGAAACAAAGTTGAACATTAGTGATGTTTTGTCCACAGTTCCAGAATCCCCAAAGACTGAGATTAAGGCAAAGAATTATTTGAGGATGATGTGACGACTTCTGATGTGAGGAAGGAATCAAAGGTCAGTATAACATCACTAAGCTGCTGAAGGCACTTGATGGAGACCTTGCAGTGGACGTTGAGTTAGATGATTCAAACATCAGTGAACTTAGTCCTCCTAAAAAGCGAATCATAACGGATGAGATGGTGAGGGAAGCGATCCGTTTTCTGATGATGAAGCCGTTCGCTCATTCCTATGGCATGTATGAAAGCTGGGACAGCCTCTTGGACGAAGAGAGAAGCCCCTCTGGTTCACGAACGTTCGCATTATTCAGCACTCCTAGAACGCGAAGGAGACAGACATCTTCAACCGTGTTTGCCCTTGGTTGCTTCACCATCGATGCAGAGTCTTGGGGATGCCTCTTCATATCAGTCTGATATCGAAGAACCAGTGTCAAAGAATGCACAAAAAGTCGAGGATCCTAATCGCCAGCTGGAAGACCTATTCGCAATATTGGAAGGGAAACCGATCCGTAGAGATTATACGTATGAAGACACCCCAAAGCAGGTCGTCGAGGACTACCAGTACGTCGAGAACAGACCAGAACAGGAGGCTGTGCCCAGACGACTCGAACCCGACAGCATCACACGTGATGATGACGACTCATCGTCCGCCTCGAGTTCCGAGACTTCAGGTATTTGTCAGAAGCATTTTAAGTTTTCTGCTTCTCTGCTTAACATATTGGTTTATTTTGTTATAGATTTTTAACTTGCAATCGCTTCATGGTTTCATGCCTATTCCATATAATTTCGGCGTTTACCTTTCAAGGAGAAATATATATTTAACAAACTGGTATGGTATAAACATAAACTGTTCATCTTATCACTTACTCCTATCAGGGTGGTGGGAAGTCCCACCTCCCCGCTCCTATTTTTCTAATTTGAAGATTATGCACTCTGATAACATATAACATTTGAAGTTTGTAGTTCCCCTTAATGTGTCCGTGTCACACTTTGCCATAAAAGAGTTTTGCTAAAATTACATCCATCTCGCACAATTTCCAGAGGCAATGTAATATTCTTTGAATTTTGATTAAAACTATAAAGAGTAGAATTGTTTGGACGTTTCCCTTTCATGTTCATAACTACATTATTACCAGAAATGTACAACTTTGACTTACAAATTTACTATAAATTGTCTTATGTTTGATTTTTTATTTTATTTAGGTACCTATATACTGGATAACGACGTTATAGAAGAGGAAGAACAGGCTTTGCTTGAATCTGTGACCGAACCTGAAGTCAATAAATCACGTGATCAGTCTGAACACGTACCACCTGATAATAAAGCAGATGAAGAGCAGGAGCCTCCTAAGCCAAGTCGTGTCTTTTATATTACAAGCGCGATGTTGGCGTCTGGCACGGTGACCAGTAACAACGAACAACCGGAGCGAGACGAAGGTGTTACACAGCAACCGAGCTCGTCCGAGTCGAGTTCCAGCGAGGGTTACCTGGAGGAAATCCCTCCTGGTTACGGCCCTCGTGGGCATGAGATGCCGAAAGATGCCGAGACAATCCGATATGAACGTTTACACGACGAGGGTCCAGTTAAAACGCACTATAATGACGCCATGACCGCGCGGTATGATGACGACGATCCGATCCGATTTAGACCGATTTCACACGACGATTCCTCGCTTGATCCAAGTCCGAGGCAGTCTCCTCGGGTAGATATCGAACATTTTACGCACGCGCAGTATCATGGACGAAGAAATGCTGATAGTGAATATTCGCCAGAATTATTAGAAATTGAAAGACAGAAAAAGAAAGTGCGGTCTATTTCGTCTTCCAGTTCGGAACCGCTGCACCCGCATCACGTAAAAGAAGCGGATAAATTACCAAATAGTGAGAGTAATGATCGTTTGGCAAAGAGCATGTACATTACTGAACCGCAAGTCGAAGTCAAAAGTCACCTAACCGAATCTGATGTAGCACCATCACGCATCAGAAATTTGCCTGAGCCTGAAGAGCCGCTGACGGCAACTCAAACAACAACAGTGTCATACGTTCCAGACATGAGAAATACGTCTCTCACTCGCGATGTGCCTAATTCAGCCAGAAATTATAGCAAACTAAACAATGCACCCGTTGGTGCTTTCAACCCCGTAGGAGTAGCTGGGAATGAACGGGACATTCTTAGTGAGGAAAGTATACTCTCGCAGTCGGATTACCAAGGCTACTCTGGCTACTCGTCGGACGATGGCGAGTACGAGTACGATGACGATAAAGAATCGTATTCGCCTGGAGCACGCGTGTTTGCCTTGGTGGGTGCGCCATCAGGCAGCAAGCCGAACGCGATTAGTGTCGTGGGATCGATCGAAGTGTATCGCGCAGAAGGAGAGATGGATAAACCCAGAACGTTGTATTCGTATGAGATCAGCAAAGGTAGAGCTGGTCCGGACGGTAAAATTAAGAAACTGCAGGAACAATCTTTTACCTATGAACATAAATCGGACATAGTGGCTGATGAAAGGGCGCGTTCGGGAGACGATCGTGATGGCGGTGACTATTCAAACCATGGTGCCGCACAGCAAGATGAACCATACTACGAACTTGAACTTCCGTATGATTCGGCAGACGGGAAATTATCCGAAAGAGAAGGTTTGGAAAGACAGGTTGAATCACTTAGCGACCTGTTGTCCGAAAAGACAATGGATCTCCAGAGACTTAAGGATGACTACCCGTGGCTTGATCGGTTGATGTCGTATCCCAGCGCGCGAGTGTTTAGTTCTGACCCGAGACAGACAGAACTGATGGCGTTATATCGCGATATGGAGGAAGAGGTGTTAGAACTCATGAATATTTATAAGGAAACGAGAAGTCAACTACAGCAACTTACAGAAATCGAAAGTGGATGAAGCAACACACAAAGATCATACGAGATTTGCATATCTGGCATAGCCATGATTTGAAAAATTAACAAATACAACACTTCAACCGGTTCCTGTTTGTTTACTCTCTTTAAAAAAAAACAGCGAAAATGTTCACTCTTTAAAACAAAGGGGGTTTAAAAAAGAGTGAATTTGGAGTGAACATGTGTGTTTTTCACTCATTGTGGAGTGATCTCATTGATCACTCGGGATGCACACATGTTCACTCCAATTCCCTCTAAATCCACTCTTTTTAAAAAAAATTCATTCCTTAAAGAGTGAACACTTTCACTAACTTTTTAAGAGTGCATACAATGAACACCATTTACTTTAAAGCAGAAAGGGGTGACCGGCTTTCTGTTCCTACTTGTTTCTAACGATCCTTGCGATGAGAACATATACGGAAAACATGGAAGTAAAAAGCATGTTTGCAATAAATAAAGTACTCCCAGTGTATTTCAAAATTATTCGTGCGATATCTACTGAACAAACGTGAAAACGGAGTCCTGTAATGCTGAAATGTTAAATGTATTGTATCCGGGGAAAAACGGGCAGATATGACCAGAAGAAGGCAGTGAAATATGATTCAAGATTTTCGTCGAAATTCTCATGAGGTCTTAGGCAACGAAAGTTATGGAAATATAATTGTTACGTAAATATCGTTTGTGCATTCATACAGTTTTGTACGAATTTAACGATTGCCTATAAGAAAAACGAATAACAGCCTGACGTAAATATTGTATGATAAAAAAAAATTCGCGTATTGTTCATATCAAAATTATCATTTTGATTTGCTGTATATAAAAATTACACCGTGGTGTATGAGGTCTCAGTATTGGGAAACAGAAACATATCAACTTAATTTTGATAGAAGTGCCTGATTTAACTTAGTATTGTGATACACAATTAATGATGGATTGGATGGTCATATGCTGACTGTGCTACCCTACTTTGTCAGAGTATTATTCTTGAAGATATTGCAACACGTGTGTCCGTGTTTGTCGGTTATAGTAGTTGCACTTTACTGTTTGGATGATTCCATAAAGCAGGGGTCGAATGTATTTTTGGTGCCCGGGTAACATCTGACAGCATTGATTCAAGGATGATTTTAATCATACTGTAGACGAACTGGAGAGACGCTTCAGACGCTCCAATTGGCATAAACTTATAAATTTCATGTCATTGTCACATATTAATGAAGTAGATTTTGTTTAAGTATATGACATTCCGGATAAACAATACCATCACTGATTTCATAAATATACCGTGACATTATTTTGTGCAGGATTTTAATTGTAACTAGTAGTACAATACAGTGTTACTTGAAATTATGTGATTAAGGTAACAATACACGGTGTTGAACAGTATTTCTCTCTTTGGAGTTCCTCCTTGGTCGGCAGGTCCCGACCCTCCCCCAAAATAAAAATCCTGCGCTGTGCGCGTTAATCCTGTAAGTCCCATGTTATATTCTGCCTCATCTATTTGAAGGTCTATACAGTACACTCTCGTTATAAAGAACACTGATATAACAAAATTTCATTATAAAGAAGTAAAATCTCTGGTCCCATATCTTGGATTTCCTTTGTATTTTATTGTTTTTGCAACCCTGATATAAATGTCCCAAGGACTTCTTTATAACGAGAGTGCACTGTATACACTTGTGGCTCGTGTGTTAACAATCTTTTTTTACAAACATCGTAAATTTGTACTGGCACTTATATGCCACAATTACGTTTTGTTGTGTTTGTGCCATTTTTTGTATTTCTTTTGAAAGATTTTTGATGTTTTGAACTATTTGGTGCAGGGTCATAACAGTCATAGGTCTGGTCCGAAATGTCAGTGGTACGACCGAAGATTGAGTATTCCGAAAGATCATGGCTCCATATATTGTCGAAATTTCTTTAGAAAATTTCTTTAGAAACTGATACATGTACATGTATATCAATTTGAAAGGATTTTAAAGAACCTTTAAAGCTGACATACTTTGATCGTTTCACATTGCTCAGGATACCGCCTCCTATGTACTTTTTTTTCGGACGAGTCAATATAAAAGAAAAATGACCTATAATCGACTGTAGAACCGCACTGTATTTCCAACATCAAGTACCCCACCCCTCGTATTCTGTTCTGAACTAATAATGTGCCATAACTTTATTGACATGTCGATCACATCAGTTTTATTAGATTTTTGGTCGAAAAACACCCAAAATCACAGCAATCAAATTAGGCGTGCGTTATTCCCAATTAGATATACATGTAAGTGTTAAACGTTTTTACGCAGGGAAATCAAATAAGATTAGATACTCGATTTTGTATGGTATGTCGCTGCAAGTGAACTGGGTGTATCATACCTTGTGTATATGTACATATATGAGTGTATTGCAATGAAATGTTTGAATTTACAGAAGCTTATGGAACGTAGGTGTGTATGTGGGAGCATTATGTATACTGTCCAGTCGCATAGTGCCTTTATAATTATACCAAATTCGTTTATGTTACTGGTATTGATAGCGATATATAATCATAAATAATAACACAAACTTATTCCAATGTTTTTCTTTATTTCCATAGGCTTTTCAGAGAAATACGAAATAGCGTTAGTATTCATGTTATAGGCCTATACATAATTTGATGTATTATAAACACCACTTGCATTAACTATTTTGTTGTATATATTTCGTACATTAATTTAGGTAATGTATATAGTTTACTTTTATATTTTTGTATATATATCACGACTTATTTTATAGAAAATTACATTTGTATTTAACATAATTTACTTGGGATTTTAAATGGTTTCCTAACAACTAACATGGTAAACATTTTGTGACGTATAATATTTAGTGTAATGTTATTATGTCGCGTCGCAGCCAAAATAACATTGGCTTTACCTTTGTAAAAGTTTGAAATAAACTCAAGTATTTCTATATTGAAATCTTCTACTGGTTTTATTTTGTTGTTTTGTATTGATGTGTGTGTGTGTGTAGTGTGTGTGTGTGTGTGTGTGATGTAGTGAGTGTGTGTGTGTTGATGTGTTGTGTGTGTGTGTTGTGTGTGTGTGTGTGTGGTTGGTGTGGGTGTGTGTGTGTGTTGGCTCTATATAGCCTATATCTGTCTGGGCGGACAGCAGACAATACAGTTAATGACTTTATTTCATTAAACTTGCTGGGCGT
The DNA here is from genome assembly GCA_001188425.1 of Eucidaris tribuloides. Classification (NCBI taxonomy): domain Eukaryota; kingdom Metazoa; phylum Echinodermata; class Echinoidea; order Cidaroida; family Cidaridae; genus Eucidaris; species Eucidaris tribuloides. The sequence continues at coordinate 32,863 of JZLH01S0103807.1, forward strand.
ACAGTGAACAGAAACAACAATGTAGTTTGGGTGCTTGCGGTTGTAAATGTGTGTGTGTGTGGTGTGTGGTGTGTGTGTCGGTGTGTGTGTCGTGCGTGCGTGCTTGTAGTGTCGTGTCTCTCTGTGTGTGTTTGTGTGTGTGTTATTGATGTGTGTGGTGCTTCTTATAGTCCTCTATCTGTGCGGGGGAACAGAGCAAACAATACAGTTTAATGATAATTTATCTGAACTTCCTGGGGTACAGTGGTACGTGTGGACAAAACATTTAGTTTTGTGTGTTGGGAGTGTAAAATGTGTGTGTGTGTGTGTGTGCGTGTCGTGCGTGTTATGTGTGTGTTTCTGGTGTGATGTTTGATGCGTGTGTGTATTGGTGTGTGTGTGATGCTCTTATAGCCTTATCTGTGGGGACAGAGAACAATACAGTTAATGAACTATTCATTTGAACTTCTGGGGACTAGCTGTGGTATCGGTGGACAAAACATTGGTTTTTGGTTGTGTTGGGGTGTAAATTGTGTGTGTGTGTGTGTGTGGTGTGTGTGGTGTGTTGTGTGTTGTTGTGTGGTTGTGCTGTGTGTGTGTGTGGTGTGTGTTGTGTGTGTGTTGTGTGGGTGTGTGTGTGTGTGGGTGTGTGTGGGTGTCGATGTGGTGTGCCTGTGGGTGTTGTTGGGTGTGTGTGGTGTGAGGTAGTGTGTCGTTGTGTGTGTGTGGTGGTGCGGTCGTGTGTGTGGGTGGGAGTGTGTGGTGGCGTGTGTGTGTGGCGTGTGTGATGTGTGGGTGTGTGATGTGTGATGTGTGTGTGTGTGTGTGTGGGTGTGTGTGTGTGTGTGGTGTTGTGTGTGTGTGTGTAGGGGGCTGGGTGGGTGTGGTGAGGTGTCGTGTGGTGTGTTGTGTGGTGGTGTTGTGTGTGTGTGTGGTGTGTGTGTGGTCGTGTGTGTGGTGTGTGTGATGGCTGTGTGTGCTGTGTTGTGTGTTGTGTGTGTGTGTGTGTGTGTGTGATGTGTGTGTGTGTGTGTGTGGGTGTGTGTGTATGTGCAAGCATGGTAGTGAGTTTGTGTATGACTGTGCGTGTTTCACAGTAGTTCTTACATTGAAGTTCGAATTATTTTCTGCATTTCAAAACACGAGCAAAATACACAGTATTGTCAAAATATTCAGTGTACAATATGCATGTGCAATTGTTTTGGTTAGATATAAGAATACAATGAAACAAATTCATAATTGATTTCATCATACAATAACATGTACTTCAAAAAATGTACACATTGTTACATAATGAAAAGTTATAGAGTGGGTATTTATAAATGTGTTGTAGGCTACATGTACATTGGTGTTTTGTTGACGCAACTATCATGTGGGTAAAACTAGATGTTGAGTTGATTTCAGACAATGTTCACGTATAATCAAAGCTCGACACAAATGCCTATCATGTGGTGAGCCTTGGTAGTCATAGCAACAATGCTATGAATAGCATCTAATGAAATAAAATGTCAGTAAAACATTCATTACAGTTAACATAGTTACATCATGGTTTGATATAAACGTGACGTACCTAGTACAATGTACTAAAAAATAAATTACTAGGTCTTGCGTATAATGTGCTGATCGATGTCGAGAATTTCTCTATTAAGTTTTAATGGATCCGACGCATGTACGACTGCTTAACAGTTGTAGGCCCTACATGCGTTTACGTATATGGTTGTTGCAGAAGTTGTTGACCAGGATCCCCTCTTTTAAAATGATGACGCCTTCATTGCTTTGCTACCAAACTAAAATTCTCGAAGACCTTTTTAGATATCTCAGTGTACCATCAATACCGGAGGATCCCTCTCCCCCCCCCCGCTCAGTTTTGGGGAACTGTTTAAACTTAGCTTACCCTTCCGCCCCTTTTCTTGCTCCATTTTTTGGACCCTCTCCTTGAAAATGTCGCACATGCAGGTTGCATCTGTATACACGATATAATAACGGCAAAAGGATTTTTTCAAGCTGCAGCTAAAATTAATGTAGTTTTAAATTATTATTCAGTCTATTGAACTCACCCTCCTGGGCCCTGGCCTGGGCTATGCGAGTACATACAAACAATGACGGTTACACTTTGGTACAACTTGAAAATAGATGCAGTTAAAGAAAAAAATATAAAGTAACATAAGAATAACATAAGAATAACAATATAGTGGTAAAAATCTGAAACGGTAGTCATATACAGGAGATGGAGCTGAACATACTGCCATACTAAAACGGATCAAAATGTAAATTGTGATGCAGGTATTGATAAGTCCTGATTAGACATAAGTGTCCAAATCATTTAGACTGTGGTTTTTAACAGAAACAGATCATTCATCCATTACAAGTGCGTCTTTATTACACAGCTCCAGAATATATTTTCAGCGATGTGGACAGATGCCTGGACAATAGAATAAAACTGAATACTGTACTTTAAATTTCCCGAAAGATAATACCACCAAATAACAAGTGGGTAACAGTTGCTTAATGCCGAAATCTGAAAAGAACTAAGAATACAAGACTTTGGTTACAGTGATAAATTATGATAAACAACTGACAATACAGTAATTTGGTCATGGGGTTAGGATTTTGACGAGTATAAGCACTGAGTGTAACAAACGATGTCAAGTAAAGAGGAAACTACAGACGGTCGATAGAGGGAGACTTAACATTTTAGACAAGACTGATCAGAAGGCGTGCAAATCATGCGACAGGGACTTTTTTTTATACGCTGGTGGTTACTTTTTTATTTATTCATGTAGAGCAAACCCGTCAACGACAAGGCTTAAAAATGGAAACAATTCTGTTGTTGTTGTTGTTGTTGTTGTTGTCGTTGTTGTTGATGATGATGATGATGATAACAGGGATAATAATAATCATGCTTAATATTGATGATATAATAATAATAATAATAACAATAATAATAATAATAATAATGAGAAGAGGAAGAAGAGGAAGAAGAAGAAGAAGAAGAAGAAGAAGAAGAAGAAAAGAAGAAAAGGAGAAGAAGAAGAAGAAGAAGAAGAAGAAGAAGAAGAAGAAGAAGAAGAAGAAGAAGAAGTATTGTAATAACAATGATAATATAAATATTAAAAGGCATCGTATAACAATATTTCCAGTTAAAAAATGTGAGCTGGATGATTCCCCATGCTAATGAAGTCTGAAAGTGAAGCCCTGACAAAAAATACAGTTCAAAATGATCAAGTGCTTTAAAAAGTAAAAATCATTGAGATTCCAGTTTTCCCCATAGACTGCTGTGTAACAGAATTTTCATCGGCCGAGAATAATTTATGTGCCAATATTTATCCGTACATAGGTTGCAGGTGACATCATAACTGTCTGAACTTTTGTGTTCTAGTGTTTATTTGTCCATTTAATAATATATATATAATCAGATATGTCAGATAGCAACGTTTGACAATCTTTTAAACGGGACTTCCACAATGTTATATAGTGTCTTTAACTCCTAAACTCAAACGCAAACGCATTCACACCCACACACGCGCACATACACACAAACACACATTCATGCACACTCATGTCACACAAAAAACACGTGCATCACACAGATACACACGTATACATGAACACACATACATACACATACTTGCACACATAAACATACTCGCATACAAGCACACACACACATACATGCACACAAAACATGTACACACATACATGCACGCAAAAACATGCACACAGACACACAAGCAGAGGGTAAAGACACAGTTCAGTGCACAATGTGCGTTCAAAGACCCGTAAGACGATGTTTAAAAGCCTTGTCAAAAGACTACGTGTCACATCATGAATATGCATTTGTTTGCACACGACACGACATCCATTGAGGAAACTACAACCCACAATCACACCATACGGACGGCTGGGCGCTGTGGCGTGCGCCTGTAATCCAGCTACTTGGAGGCCGGGAGTGGTGGATTGCTTGAGAACGGGAGCACTGCTGGTCGTTGCTCTATGGCGATCGAGCGTCCACGCTAAGCTCGGCATCGATATGGTTGTTTGGGCGGAGGTCCGGCCAACCAGGTCGTCTAAGGAGGGACGCACCGGCCCAGGGCGGCAACGCAGCAGGCAAAAGTCCCCGTGTGGAGCAGTAGCGGGATAGCGCTTGTGAATAGGTAGCGGGTAGCAGCCCGTTCGAGACAGTGAGACCCATTCCTTTTTGCCATTTTTTTATTATTATCTTTTTTTTTCAAAAAAGTTTTGTTTTTATTTCGTTTTTATTTTTCTTCATTGCATTTTTTCCAGTTTTTATCTTTTCAATTTTTTTTTTCATTTCATTGTTTCCACATTTTTTCATTTCTTTTTTCCATTTCATTTTTCCCGCCTTTCTAAACTTGTTTTCGTTATCTTAAAACTATGTTATTATAGAATAGTTTTGTTTTATAGTGATTTTCTGTTTTGAGACATAAGTCGACGAATTAAAAAGAAAACTTGATTTAAACATTTGAATGGTAAAAGTACGGCTAATAACCATTATGGTTATTTAAGACACTATATAACAGTGTGGAAGCCTTGTTTAAAAAATTTTCAAACCTTGCTTTGTGACACATCTGGTAGTGTTTGGATGGACAAATAAACACCCTAGAACACAAAAGTTTGGACAGTTATGCTGTCACTAGTACAATATGTGCAAATTCAAATTGGCACATTAATTTCCTATCCAGTGATAGGAAATTCTGCAACACAGCAGTCTATGGAGGAAAGCTGGAATGGTCTCTCAATGATATTTACTTTTTTAAAGCACTTACTGATCGTTTTAAACTGCAATTTTTTCAGGGCTTCATGTTTAGAGCATGTCAGAGACACTGGTAGCATGGGGAATCATGTAGCTCAGATTTTTTTTAACTAGAAACACTGTTAAACAGTGGCTTTAAGAAAACAGAAAAAAATATATTTACATAAATGAATGAATAAATTGATTTAAAACTAACAATAATACCAAGAAGAAGCAACAGGAGGAGAATTATAGTAACGATGATAATAAAATTTTAATTATAAAAGTATTGCTAATAATGGTAATTACAATGATAATACTACATAATACTATAAAATTCTGTATAAATTAATAAATTATTCAGAGAGGTGAAAATACGATGTAATAGATTTTTCATTTGTCTCTCTCTGTATTTTAGATCGCAACTGCGATAAATCATAAAACTAACAAAAACACCAAGAAGAAGAAGACTAGAAGTAGTATAGAAGAAAAGGATGAAGAAGTAGAAGGGGCAGGGGCGGCGGAACGTATTTTCGTTTGGGGGGCAAAGCCAAGAAAGGGTACTTATGTCAAAAGGGGCATTGGGCGCACTCACATATTTTCACCATCAGATTACTCATTTGATTGAAGTAGGTATTTTTTCGCGGTAATGTAACTTGAGCCAAACGTTTTTGAAGAGCCTAGGAAAACCTGAAATATACAAAAATGGGAAATTTGAAAATTTTAAGTTGTAATATTCGCTTTGTCGTCTATTCTGGGGCTAATTACAACTCTGATTTTTTTTGAATTGTAGGAAAACCTTTATGAAAGATATTTCATAAAGGTGCATGTGAAGTGGGTTTAGTTTTTATTCTAGACCAATATTTTAAAAGTAGTCATTCGATGTTTTTTATGAGAATTCAATGGTCAAAAGTACATGTACAGTAATTGCAACCTTTTTGTGTGTGTCTGTGTGTGTGCATTGGCGTGTGTGTGTGTGTGTGTGTACAGTGGGCGTGTGTGTGAGTGGGCGTGTGTGTGTGTGCGTGTGTTGGTGGTGTGTGGAGTTGGGTGTGCCTGTGTGTGCGTCGTGGGTATGTACATGTACATGTATGTGTGTGTGTGTTGTTTCATGTGCACGAGTATCTGTGTGATGTGTGTTGGTGGTATGTGTGTGTGTTGTGTGTGTGTGTGTGTTTCGTATGTGCACGAGTAGTCTGTGTGGAGTGTGTGTTGGTGGGTGTGTGTGTGTGTTGTGT
>JZLH01S0103807.1:39395-54876 GCA_001188425.1 Eucidaris tribuloides
AATTATGTGTATGCAAAAAAAAAAAAACTTTTTAATGTAATGCAATGTATTTTAGCCTTCGGGCTACGAATTTGCAATTAAATAAACCATTCTAATAATAATAATAATAATAATAATTTATTATCAAAACATGAAATCTATATCTATCTATATATATCTATTCCGCGAGTGAGCGTAGCGAGCGAGCGGTGTGGGAAAATTTGGAAATTTGGGGTTGTAAATTTCGCTTTGTGGTCTATTCTGGGGCTAATTACAACTCTGAAGTATCCCCATCTGCACGATACTGCATCTGTGCGTATGTGTGTTTGTGTGTGTAAATGTGTGTGTGTTTGTGTGTGGAGTTTTTGTGCTCGTATGTGTGTGTATGTGTGTACAGGTATATGTGAGAGCGGGTACGACTGTGCGTATGTTTTATATGCATATAGTACGTGGGGGTTATTATAGTATATCGTATTAATAACGTGTATCGTTGTGATTGTTTTTTTTATCCTAAATTATAATGACATAAATTTTTATCGATTTATCAATTAACGTTTTATCTTAAGTGATGAATATTGTAATTGTAAAATGCACTTTATAGCTCAATGCTTTTGGTATATTTTAAGTTATTTTATGATGTAATTTCATGTATAATTCAGCAATGTTGCGATATGTGAAATCGAATAAAACCATAATTGAATTGAATTGAATTGAATTGAATCGATATACATTCATTTCGTGTATTTACCCATGACTTCCTTTCATTAAGAACATGCTCACTGTGAATAGAGACAATTTTGCAGGTATACATGTCAAATTGGCAAACAAACATTTTTTTTTTCTGAGTGCGGCAATGATGCCCTGTGCAACCTATGAAGCAACTCTATCGTGTGCAACAATGCCCTCTGTATTATAGTATCAGTAGTATCCCTTATTCTTTCTAACACATGCCTATTCTCAGAGAACGAAATTAAAATACAGCTATACAGATTGTGTATAGGAAGCAGGGCAGTCCGCTGAAATAAGAACATAATTCCTTTTCAGTTTTCCCCAGTCAAATGGCTCTGTTGATTTGTCACAAAGATATAAAGTAATGTACTGAATATTTTCAAATACTATATAGTATACTGTTTTGTTGGATTATTTTGTTCAGCATGTTTTACAATTATATCATATTGGTCACCTTATCTAAAGATAAAATAAAGTACACCTGAAAGATGTAAATAGAGTGATGGAAATAATTCCCAGCATCTAAAATGATGATGATGATTCGATAATCATAATCATGATCATCATCGTCGTTGTCGTAGTCCTCCTCCTCCTCCTCCTCGTCGTCATAATCATCACCATTATTGTTGTTGAGTGAGTGTGGTTATTACCATGGCGAATTGTGCTTTTTAAAGGTTCTGCATTTTCTGTAGTCCCATTGGAACATAAATCCTAATAATAAAAACAGATTACAGCCCCGTTTCATGTAACATGAATGTTGATGATGCTATGAATGTAGTATGATATATAGGCCTACAAGCTCCCATGACAACATTAGCCTACTTAATAACCAATCAAAAATCAAGGAGTTAATCAGTTTCCATAGAAATAAACATTAATAGAAGGATAATGATCCAAGGAACCCTGCAGAATTAATCTTAACGTATGTGCCCAGAGATGATTTTAATTAATTCAGTATCTCCACTTCTCGAAAGCGATGAAGAAAGAAAGAAAGAAAGAAAAATGCGGGTAATCCATAAATCATCTTACTGTCTGACTGGTGCAGATTTAATGCAACAATTACCCCCCCCCCCCTTTTGCCCGAGTCAGAACTTATCATTTTGAAAAAGGCATGGAAAGGCGTTTTCCACATTTTCTTATACTGATAAAATTTGAATAGCACAAATTGGTTCTTACAGGATTATTTGATCATTCTCTCTTGGTAAAGAAAATCAAACACAACTTATTTTGAAGGCATATCAACATGGCATTATCGATGACTGAAAAAATAGATAACACATAAATTGTTAACAAATTTATATTTACTTACCAAACTTGTATAAGTACATCGGTGTATTCTGGTAGCCAGTAGATTGAATGAATGAATGAATTAATGAATGAATGAATGAATGAATGAATGAATGAATGAATGAATGAATGAATGAATGAACGATTGAATGAATGCATTAATGAATGAATGAATGAATGAATGAATGAATGAATGAATGAATGAATGAATGAATGAATGAATGAACGATTGAATGAATGCATGCATGAATACATAAATGAATGAATAAATGAACCAAAGAATAATCACCTTACCCCAACGTCAATTTACTGGAGAAAAGTTAACATAACTCAGCAATTTGGATGACTCGCCCCATGCATGTGGTCAGTTGTGTCTTTGGACTTGACACTATACCAATGATATTAGGCCTATAAAGTGTGAGAAACTGTTCTTTGTATCATAAACAATATTTAAACATTTATTTCACTTTTGGCAAGGTTCTGGTGTATGGGTCTAAGTTGGGCACAGTAATCATCGTGCCGTGTTGAATTACAGGAAATCCATGTAATACAAACAGAGCTCACATGACGAGAGCCAAATAAGCGCAGCTGCACAACCCGACACGTTTACAGTCAACCAATTAACTTTACTTCGAAAGTATCACAATGCAAACTTATTCAACGCCTATAAAGACGCAACTGATTTTTAAATAATTATCTCTATAAATTCTCCACACAATTTGAATTAATAAATGAATTGATAAAATTTTCCGGAATAAAATATGTTCCTATAGATATACAACATACATTTTCAGGGTGGAAAATATATGCAAAAAGTGATAATATACACAACAGGTCTATTTAAAAATAAAGTAAACATTTGAATACTTACTGGAAAAAACACAGTATGAACGGTGAAATAGAATTTTAAAAAAATCATTCATCTCACTTGTTGTTGACATTATGTAATTCGCAAAATAAACACAGCTGAGGTAGGGAGCTATTGTGACGTCCGAAGCGCGGTATCCGCGCTGCGCATAGTCAAGGTTACGGTGCGTGCGCTTATCCCTTTTCACATGATGCATATAATGCGTTGCGTGCGCGCAACAAAAGCGAGTGCGCGTATAGGATAAAAACAACCATACACAAACTCCCAGCAACGATTTCATGACAAAGTAATCATTGACATACATTCGTTGTGAATATATTCATTAAAATAGCAAACTTTTGCTTTTACTGAATGGATATATCAAAGGATACAGCATCCGGAAACTGTGCAGGTAAATGTGATGGAGAAGTTGTGGAACCAATTCAAATCGATTCTGTCACTGGATGCAACGAAACGGGTAAGTTGACTTCACGTCACGTTACTACACAGAAGAAAATAAATAACTTTAACGTTATAACGTTAGAATGATTATCATGAAATTTTCCTATAGGGCCTGCAAAAGCTTTTGGCAGGTATTTTAATGAACGGTGTGCACAGAACTTTTTTCAACGTAAAGTGAACAGCTGCTCCAGAGCATTTTCGAAGTGATGACATTAAGACAGTGATGGAAACATAATGAAAACAGATGAAGAGTGAATTTTCCAATACATGTACAAAATTTGTATTTGTATTTGTATTTGTATTTTATTTCATTTCAACACGGTTAAAAAAAGACTTGCTTCAGCCAAATGGCTGTTCTTCAGCAAGTCCGTGTATTACATTTACAATAAAAACACATTAAAAAGTAATTTACAAACACAAAACGAGTATTAACTTAATTCAAATAAATACAAACGATTAAAATGTGTAATGACTTTGTTTACACACACAAAAATAATCCCAAAAGATATATACACAAGTAAAAAAACGGTTTCATCCATTGAAACTAATACTCCCCCCCCCCGCCCAACCATCCCAAGAAAATATTGCAAATGTATTTACTGTAATAAGTTTAGGTTTTAAAATTCTTTCCAAAAAAAAACATACTGCCACACTGATATAATTGTCAAACAATTAGAAATCGGCATGTACATGTATACCTAACTTATGCATTATTTGACGCTTGTATTCAAATGTTGTTGTTTTTTTACATAGACATCAAGCAATTTGCTAGTCGAGATTTAAACAGATCAAAAGTCATTGTTTTCATATCATCGGGCAAAATTTGTTCCATACTTTCCCGCCTCTAAAACGTAAACTTCTCATTTTAGGTTAGCATTTGTTTTAATTTTTGGTAATTCAAATTTATGTAACGATTGTCTTAGTTCATACTGACTGTATTTAAATACAAAAGAATGACATAGACATTCAGGCAACATGCCGTGGGCTATCTTGTACATTACATAAAGTGTTCGGTGAGTTCGCCTTTGTGCTAGTTCACCAATACCTAATAACGAAAATATCGACTGCGTTGGGAAAGTCCAATCCACACAAAGCACCGTGCGCAAGCATCGGTTTTGTAACTTCTGTAATCTGTTTTTGTACGTTTTCCCACAATTTCCCCATACGACATCACAATAATCGAATTTTCCCTGATAACTGTCTCATAAAATAGTAGTGCCGTCTCCATTGTAATAAATGGACGTATTCTTTTTAACAGATCTAGATCTTTTTAATTAGATCTAGTGTTTATAAATTACAAGATTGTAGTGTTCCTTTCGCTTGGTAATTTTATGCAGGCACCTATGTTGTACTTTTAACTATATCTTGAAAGAGTTTTATCATGTTAACGAAGTCAAAAGAGTATGTTCTCATCTTGTATAATTTGAAATCATTATTGTGTTTCAATTGGCAAACTGTGTGATGGTGATGATTGTAATTACTTGACAAAATAATATTTAACTCCCCATTTCTTGAATTAAGAATCTATACGATTATATTACTAGCAGTAGGCCTATTAATGATAAAGAGCTGGATTTCTACAAATTATATAAATAATTAGCAAGGGCGTCAGTAGTCCAGAAAGCTATGTCTTCAATGACCGCCAAGACCTCGGAAGATCGATCTCTTCTGAAGTCGTAGAGGTCGACGACGACACGGGCTACAGCTTTCTGGACTCAGCTTCTCAAAAGAGTATGTTCATGGGGAAGGGGTAACGTTAGGACCCTCCTCGAGGAGGGAGCGAGGCAACTGAGTCAGGGAGGATGTGGGCCACGAAAGAGACTTTTAGAAAATGTGTGGCTCATATTAACTGCAAATATTATATGATTTATTAAATGTTATATCGAAAATCCATGGTTTAGTACTATGTATGATATCAGATCCACCAAAATTTGGTGGTGGTGGTGGGAGGGGGTGTAATGATTATGATGCCCCTCGTCTGTTACGGCACAATTCAATTGTCGCCGGGGACAATTTGTGGCGGTGGCGACATGCAATTTGTGCCGTCGACAATTTGTGATGTCCTTGCTAATTCAAATTGTTTGCGGCTTGGCGACAATTTGTACCACTAAACGAAACCAAGCGGCAAAAATTATCGCCAGTCGCTGTATAAGTGTTTGCGTGTCTGCCTGTGTGTGTTTAGTGTGTTTGTGTCTGTGTGTGCATGTGCATGTGTCTGTATGTATGTGTCTGTTCGTGTGTGTGTGTTTTTCTCTCTGTGCATGTGTGTGAGTATGTGTGTGTCTGCATTTGTGTATGTGTCTGTGTGTCTCTCTGTATGTGTAAACCCACATACCCACTACCACACCTACTATCAACACACACACATACACACACACACACACACACACACACACACACACACACACACGTACACACACACACACACACACACACACACACAGGCACTTAAATGACCTGGCCAGGTTTTGTTCGTGTGCATGATTACATGTGTGTTTTATTCTTTGATCAATTGACAACTTCTATCTCCTTCCTCATTTTCGCGATCCCAATTCATATTTACATGTCATTTAATGTTTTCAAAATGCTCGTGCAATATGTTGTGCTTTGATCATGGCTGGCGACAATTTGTGCCGTCAAGTTTTTCACAAATCGGCAGAAATTGTCGCAGGTGACAATTTGTGACGCGGCGACAATTTGTGCTGCAACGCTCGTCCCTACCTCGTGATAACGAGGTTTATCATGATGTCTTCCACATTAGATGACAGTCTTGCCAAACGGGAAACTCAGCCTCCCATGATGATACGGCATCACCCCAAGACATCGGTGGGAGTGCTAATAGGTCAGAAGAAGGTGAGTGTGCGTCAGCCACCACTCCTCGACCTGACATTGACACAGAGGATGAGAGGAAGACAGATGCATCCAGTCACCGCAAAGAGGATGAGAGGAAGACAGATACATCCAGTGACCGCAAAGAGGATGCCTCTAAAATCACGGGTGTGTCGTCATCAAACGTGATACAGACGGAAACCCAACAGGTACTTTCAACTTCATATTAATGCGAGAAAGCTGTGCTTCTTGTGGGGGTACAAGGGCGTAGGCTAGTTTTGGCATGAGGAGGTGCAAGTTTTGGGCAGGTGGAACTAAAATGGCATGGGGGTGCACATCATAGGGAGGTGGAACAGAAGTGGTATAGGGAGGTGCACATCATGGGGATGTGGAACTAAAGTGGCATGGGGTGCACATCTTGGGGTAGTGGAACTAAAGTTTAGAAAATGAGCTGTAAAGCAGGAAAAAAAGAGTACAAATTTCGTTTTTTTTTGGGGGGGGGGATCACCCCGGCCTACGCCCTTGCCTTGTGTGCAGTACCTTTTGCTAGTTGTTAAAACACATTTCTAAAGCTCATTTGATTTTTTTTTCCATTCGTGAGGTACACTTTTTGCCAAAATAAAATCGCTCATAAAGCTGTCATCATAACAGTCACACATAAAATAAAGTTTTCTAAAGAGGCAAATTTTGGATAGTATGCTAAGAATGACTGAAAATATGATTAATCAAGAATGAAGTATCAGCACTATCATTAGCGTATGTGGACACTTAATGGTTATCTGATACACTTTAAAAACTTGAATATTTCAACATTTAAAGGGGGCGAAGAGTGATAACACATAGGTGTTATCCAACCTTTTTTTCCAGCTGGTATTAACCTTTTATACAGTTAGATTCAGCTGGCTAAAAGGTTGAATACAACGCTTGAAACGTGTTGTCACTCCTCGGCCCTTTTGTTGATTTGGCGCGAACCTTAAGTCTACATTCAGGGAGTATAGCGATTCCCGAACAAATGTTTATACCGCGTTAATATGAGACCCCAAAAAACCCCACTGCTAGATGGTTCTAGAGTTCTTACGTTTACGTACGTTCTACTTTTTTTGGCAATAGGCCTAAATGTACGATAATTTTGATGCATTTTATGAAAACTTGGTGATCTTATATCTTCCCAATTATACGGTTGTACGAAGATGTGAAGACATTTAGCTCCTTCTTCTTCTTCTTCTTCTTCTTCTTCTTCTTCTTCTTCTTCTTCTTCTTCTTCTTCTTCTTTTTACTCTGCCCTTGCCCCAACCGGGAAGTAATGTCTGTTGTCCTACTCCCTAGAAATAGTTGACCAAATGGGCTTGAAATTATACAGGAATCAACATTTTCTTATAATTATGACCACGGATGCCATATTATTCTGTGAAATATACGCTTTAATATTGTTTCTTATGTTGCATGCACGGCACGCACAATCGCCTCACTTTTTGATACAAATAAGATTATTATCTTGAAAGTGTAAGCATTTTGCTTTTGCAACGTATACATTGCTTTATGAGTTTAGTAAGATAATATAGCAGTGGAAAAATAACATGAAAAGCTTCAGCTGTTTTTTTTATTCACCATTACATTTCTTCGATTTTGCACCACCAAAAACCTCCTTAGCAATTATATAAACAATTTGTAAAGCATACTCATACACACACGCAAATACACGCGCGCGCGCACACATACATTTACACACCTATATATACACACACACGCACGCGCGCGCGCGGCAACAAAGCAAAACCACGAAAAAAGCAGAGATATTCCATCATAATGAATTTGTACAATTATACATGCATTCAAAGTACGAAAATTATCTCCTTAAAATCTATCTAAACGTATATTATAAATCTCAGCATTCTTGAGTCGACGTTTGTACATGCTTGATATTTATTTCTTATAATTTATATCCTAGTCACCTCCACATGCAATGGAAAAATCGTGAAACGTAACGCGGCTTGGGGCAATCCAGCACAGTTACCTATTCTGAATCTTGTGATCTCGGCAAAGAATCAGGTAGAAGACAGACAAACTCAGAAAATGCCTCTCGTAGAGATCAACCTTGCCAACAAATGAAACCAGGAACCATCAGTCTGGAAAAGCAGCCACCTAAGCTTGACAGCAGTAGTATGATATCCAGTACGAAGTCATCTGTAAGTGACAACGTTATTCACTCACAACAAATTGTCTCTCGAGAGACAAGTCAGGCAAACTCCTCTGCAACCATGGCAACGGCATCAAAAGTATCGGGTGAGACAGCATCACCTGACTCACCAAAGAAGGCTCTAAGAATCCCTCCTGGCATCATTATTGCAACTCCAAACAGGACGGGTGGTCAAGCCAACAAATCTACGTTTGTATTCACCATCACATGTGATCAGCTGAAAAGGATGCGTATGAAAACGAATCCACAGTCTCTAGGAAAACAAACGTTCTTATACGTCAGTCCGAGTAAACCAAATACACCTACAAAATGCCGGACTACAGCAGAAAACGCCAGCAAAGTCATAAATCCGGTCAATGATCATAAGATCGGGGGATGCACACCAAAAAAGACGAATCACAACTTTATCACAACTGCTGGAGGAATACTACGAAAAGAGCCTACCCATGATGAACAACAAGGTGGAAGTAAACAGCATCGCGCTTTTGCTTTCTACCAGAAAGCTCAAGACCCTCGAGATCTACGTGACAGACAGGTCATTCTAAATCGTCCGCCGACTGTTGCCGAACGGCTGAAATTGTTCTCGACACCATCAGGAACTAGTCCTCCGTCTACCTGCACACAGAATGAAAACGCATCCAGTCGACAAACTGTGTCAGCAATTGGTCAAAAGAATACATGCAGAGGCCCGGAGATCACAACAAGCAGTGGAAACAAACCTGGCAACATTACATCACCTGTCAGTTGCGCCCAGATGCAGCAACCACCACCAACCAGTAATCAGTGCAAGTACAAACTCCTGAATGAGCTCTTATCAGCAGATGATCCCCCACTTTCTGCCGTTCATAGGGGTAACAACACATCCTTTAGGGTTGGTGTACGCTCTCCTAGTACCAGCTATGGCGCTCTCACATCAAAGTGTAGTGTCTCAGCCAATCCAAGAATTACCTCTAACAGGAGCCAATTGTCAACTGCAACAAACATTCCACTTAACAATTTAGGAGCAAGAAGCGTTTCCTCTACCCCCGCAAGTATGATCAATTATATGACGATATCGGAAAATCAGTCTTTTCCTCGAAGAAAGGATGCGGCAAACGTAGTCGATTGCGTCGGCACATCATCACCAGCATCTACATGGCCCAGAAGTGATCAACGGTCTACCATCATGCAGTGTGTGAACAATACAGACATGACAGCTGTGACGTCATTATCAGTCGAGATGGCATCTCCCCTTCCTTTAATGATAGGTGAAGTCAAATTGACTGGCAACATCAACCGGGATGCCTTCAACGTTTGGAAAAGGTGAGGGAGCATTTATGCTTCAACCTCACTATGTTAATTGTCAGCAGTAGGGTCTTTCTTTGATTCACCTTTGGCAGAAAGGTGTTAACGTTACACAAAGTCCAGCGCTATCGCTCTACGAGCAAAACTTTTAAACAGCATTAAAGTCCCCTTCCAGCACAAGGCTATACTATCTTCAAAAAGTTGGTATTTCAGCTTCCTTCAATAGAAATATGTGTCAGGCCATTCTATCACTTGTTTAATGTTACAGGAGAACATTTTGCTTTATGGGTTTTGAAGTAAAACTACCATATTGATCTTGTAAGCGCTGATAGAAAATGATTCATCTTCGCCATGCCTGTTGCAACCATTTTGAGAAGACAATTATTTTACACAAATGTGAATTCAAAATAGCGATCACAATGTGCAACATCGTCATTTTCATTAGTGGTCTAATTTTTCTGTATGTTCTCGATCTGTTTAATCTCATTTGTAGTCTCCCTTTTGCCTTTACATTTTATGCTATACAGTTACAACCGTCAGGAGTTTCAGAAGAAGCATGGTACCAACTACGAACACCAAATGTACATCTGCTGGTGCAGTATGTCCGTGGACGACAAAGCTCCTTTTGTACAACAGGTAAAGAATTGCCTCAACTCCTACATGAATACCCGTGTTGCCAATGGTACAAACGCAGACCTGATGACGCAATGTGGACAAGATGGAAATATGTCTAACTACAGCCAATCGCAAAATTATGTCCCAATGAAAAGAGAACGAGATGAGCAAGTCCTGCGCGATGTATACAACTTGGCTGAAATGGAAGACCTTCCTGTCAACTTCCCCATGGAGACGGAAAACAGCACATTCAACAAAATGATGCAAAATTCGAAAGTCTTTCGCAGACTCGGATCACAATTTGATCCTCTTTTTGCTCACTGTCTCCTGTCTCGGAATCCCCACGACATGGATAACTGGATTGCGATGAAGAGCCGATGGCGGGAAACTCCCACGTGGATAGTCGATTTCCTGGTCGAATGCGATGTGAGAAAGCGAGTCATGAGAGCGAGGCGAGATGCTGGTGTGATGCGAAGGGTAGCGATGGAACAGATGATCGGAAGAGACAGAAATAACACGGATGACGAGAAGAAAGCTGATCCAAAGCCATGTGATGAAGGCGAAAGCAGTGAAACTGGCGGGAAACCAGTGGTGAGAAATGATGACAAACCAGATCGAGAAAAAGATGTGACTCGACCAAGTCATTCTACTGGGAAAGACCAAGAGGACAACAATGGAAATGATGTTGAAAAACGAAACTCATTCAATGACGCACTTCAATTGAATATGGTACCTGCCCCGAATTCAACTGAGACATTGTGTAAATCAAATGGTGAGACATTATATACAAACTGTCCACATGCCAAATCACATTTAAACACATTCAAACTAGACAGTGACATCATTGAAAATTCAAGTGACAATGACAACTGTGAGAAGTCAAGAACGCGTCCTCTAAGCGCCAAACGCCTTTCCTTTGATCTTAAAAGAGAAGGTGAAGGATACAAGATTCGTAATACAACTTCATCTGAACATACTAGCAGCTCTCCTCAAAATGGCGACAAGCATGCATCCGTTATAGACGGATCAATAAAAGACACCAGTTGTGAAAGAAGGAATGTTGAACAAACTATGGACTACCCTAAAACAAGGGGGGTTATTGACGTCTCAACTCCAAATATCTCCACTCAAGTATGCTCTCCCTCCGATTCCTTGCGTGCACCACAGGCAAAGACACCTGAAAAGGATAAATCAAGCCATCCTCTAAGTCACCCTCGTGTTAGTGAATCAGTGTCATCCACGACAAAGTTGGAAAGCATTAATCCAGATGTAGAACTTGGTGACCTAGATTTCATCAACGATGAGGATATGTGGAACATCCAATGTACACTCTTCCCTCCCTGGAAACGGGTTCCTGTATTCATAGAAATTAGTGCATCTGAAAAGTTTTTCGAACAAATTGCACAGCGAACTCCGACGCCGACATCACTGGTGCATCCACAAGACAATGGGACTATTTCCCAGCCAAATGGACATAAGACACCAGTAGGTACAGGAACTCCAGCGGACAGTTCTGACATTCGAAACGAACTGATAAGTGTTGTAGAGGGAAATGAAGATACAGTCACTAGTCAGGAGTCTGAGCTCGTGTTAGATGAAAATACTGAACTAAGTAAAACGAATGAAGACTTACTAAATGGTAACAATGATGGCACAGATTGTTATAGTGGTACTTACCAGGAGGAAACTAGCACATCAGATGCAGTTGTGTTAGAGGACGACGTGTTAAGTGGACAAAATGTTGATACCAAAAGTCAAATATACAAAATACATAAAACTGAGACAAGCAGTCCTCAAACCAGAGCTGCCACCGCGAGTAGTGGTGAACAATCGGAATCTGATGGACATAAATGTAAAGAACCAGTGGTTTTGGACAGAGAAACTGAGGAAGAAATTGCCGTGTCTAAACTGCTGGAATTGCTAGGTGAGTCGCAACCGAACACGTCCCAAGAGAGGGCAAGTACAGTGGTTGTCAAAGATGGAACACATGAAGACAGTTTACAGAAATCACAGTCGCTGACTGACATCGAGAAATGGCACAATGAAATTAAACCAATTATATCTGCCGTAATGAATTCCCCATCTACGTCTACATCTACGTTAGACGAAACATGTAGAAATCAAGAATCAGAGGAGAAGGACAGAAATGGTGAAGTTCGTAACAAGACTATCTCCGGTCAATGCAACAAAAAGGCAGTCCAGAACTCGGATGAGACCATAACCATGGAAAACTCTCGTACATCAACTTCTTGCTCTGCAGAGAAAGTAACGACTATATTGGAAAATAACGCCTCAAAATCCAGCTCTTCTGGAGAGTATTTGACCGCCGACGAAAATGATCCACAAACTTGTACATCAACTGCAAAAGGGCCACTAGCTGAATCAAATCATCAGCAAGATATCGATAGGAAAGAAGGTGTTCGTTTGACAAACACAAGTGAAAAATCAACTTCACCTATGCGTTCAATTCTGTCAGGACACAACAATGTGGAATTTCATGTGGACTCATCACTTCAATCAGTTGTAATAGACGAATCCTCATATGAGGAAAGATTACTCGGTGATGAATGTCGACAGGACAAGGACACTGTATTGCAACAATCTCATAAGGGGCTTGGCAGTGGCTGTAAAAGACGCCAAAGCAGAAGGGGACAGAGGAGAAAGAGAAGAAAACATTGTAGTTTAGCTGGAGAGCACAAAACGTCAGTGTTTCCTGAGAGCATCTCAGAGACAAGCTTCCAGGAGACTTCATCAATTTCAAGCGAATTGACATCATCCCGTACAAGTTGCGAATCGTTATCAACAGGTGCTGCAAATACCACAGTGTTCAAGAGAAAGCTCAAAACTAAAAGAAAAGGCAGGAAGAGACGGAATGTTAAAATGCATTCTGATTCCGGTGACGCTATACAGTTTTCAGAATCACTAAAGCAACCCGAAAACAATATCGCGGTGGAAAGTAAACCAGATGTCGAACAAATACCTGAGAAGTATTCTGATTCAAACCTTAGTGATTTACCGGGAACGTCGACGTCATGGAGTGAAACAACGATATCTTTGCGTAGCGAATCTCTACCAGGAGATGCTTCAAACAAAGAGTTCAACAAGGGACACCAGGATGATCTACAAGCTGAGACACAACATACCACTGATGATTTGCGATCGGATGAACAAGATTATACGCCTGACGCTACTCAGTTTCCAAAGTCACGTGATATTCCGGGCTCATCGAGACAAGTCACTGATGCCGAGAGTAAAAATGGAATGAATACAATTTCTGATAAAGAAGACAGTTGCACTACATGTAAGTCAGAAGATCTTGAGAAAGAAGGGAGCAGTCCAACCACAAGTTTAAAGGTATCATCAGAGAAAGGCAAAGAGCTGAAGAAATGTACAAGAGAACAACTGAATGGCATTATGAGAAGAAGCATGAGGAGGACAGTAGCCGAAAATGGAAGCAATCTAGGAGTAAGTACAGACTCCATCAAAGGTCAATTGCTAAACGACGAACACGGTGGAGAAAAATGTCAAAGGATGGATAAGCCCGATTCGCTTCCAGCAAAACGGGAATCGCGATCAGGCCGATCACGAGACAAAGTATCCCTCAATGCACGGCAGGAGGCGACTGTAAGACGGGGACGCGGAAGACCGAGAAAGAAAATGAAAGTCGACGCAAAACATTGAAGTTTTGCCAGGAAGTCACTAGATGTAGACATCGAGTATTAGTTAGGCTGATATGACGAAAGTTATGATAACTTACTTGAGTCATCTGTGTAAGCGTAGACTTTGAAGATACGTGGTCTTTAAGAATATTCGTCGTTTTTCCGGCAGAAGGGTCCTAGCGTATGTTCCCAGCAGAAGGGCGTTAACACAAAATTGTCTCTAACTTGAAAACCATTGACTTTTTCTCATGTGAAATCCCAGTGTGATATTTTTAGATCCTTCTGTCTGTTTAGTGCAAATATCTGCCGTCTGCCGGGAATATATGCTAGGGCCCTTCTGCCGGACAATTATACTGTCGACAACATAAATTGACGATCTGTTTCTTACAGATGTTCTTTCTCTAATAGTTATACACTCGATTCGAGTCAAACTTACAATAGGTGACAGGTAGCCCTGCCCAGGTGACCGGTTTACTACTGTGAAATTTCAGGTATTTTTCTTTCTTTGGGCATAGTATATGAACTATGAAACATCTCTTTCATTCAATAAAACATTGTACAACGTAGAATTCAACTTGCATTATTTAGCTGTTGCTACGTCTACAAGATTTGAGCAAGCTCCCAGATTGTTAGGGACTACCTTCCTCTAAACGGTTTGCATAAAATTTGATTATTAGTATACACCGTCTATTTCGATATAATGATAAAGTGTAATTGCATCCTATAGAAATATAAAATTCTTGGAAATATATATTTCTGAAATGAAATATGCATAGTATTCATAATACTAAAAGTCATGGTAGTAAGAGAAGTAGTAGTAGTAGTAGCAGTAGTAGTAATACAGATAGTAATACAAGTAGTAGCAGTAGCATGAGCAGTCGTATAGATGAGGCTAAATCAGTGGTCTGACAGTATATTGATATGATAAACGTTTTCAAGTAATTTAGAAATTTATGACCTTATTTTGCGTTTACAGTTTGTGTTAAATATTTATTTCAATCAAAATAAAACGTTAATTATTTGCTTTACAGCTGAATTCGTCACGGGCTTAAAAAATACCGTTCGATCCCAACACACACACACACACCCACACACACACACACACACACCACACACCACACACACACACACACACACACACACACACACACACACACACACACACACACACACACACACACACACACACACACACACACACACACACACACACACACACACACACACACACACACATGGTAATACCCCCTACTAGTACACACGCACACACGCACGCAAATAACACACTACCACGCTACAAACACCCGTCACACGCATATCCCCCATACAAATATCTTAAAGGCAAGGTTCACCCTGACATCAAGTTGGTTTTAATAACAGCAGAACAGTGAAAGAAACATACTAACGAAAGTTTAGTGAAAATCCACCAAAGAATAACAGAGTTATGGAATTTCAAACTTTTAAGTGTGACGTCACATGCGAGCAGCTCACCATATGCCATGTGATATAAATTCCATAAAAGTGCAATTTTCTCAGAAATTTGAAAATGATTTTACCTGTGCATTCAGTATATTATCAGAAACATTATTTCAT
>JZLH01S0103807.1:58803-70510 GCA_001188425.1 Eucidaris tribuloides
CACAGTTTGTAGTGTTGCGCTTTTGTTCCATGAATATATTATTTGTAAATCTAAACAGCACAGTACATGAAAAAGAGAAAATGAAATACCTTGTTTGAAATGCAGTATTGCTATATACACGTGTAATATCTAAAGCACAACTTTGAGCATTTGCTGCAATTTGATTACTTTAAAAACCAGGTTTCCTGGCAGGCACAAGCATCTTTCAGAATACCTTGTTGTTAGACTTTAATTGAAGTATATGTGACAAATTTAGCCCTAGGCATGTCTGAATTAAAAATTTCATCTGAATTTGGTTTTATATTTCATGGAAAAAGATTGACCTGTCAACATTCTTATGTGTTCAATCAGAAAGATTTCCAAAAAAAAAATCAGGGGGATATTGATACATGTACATACATGCCCTACAATAGATAAAAGTCTTTTATCAATCAAGGAGATTATCTCTATTCAACATCTTTACAACTTTATTTTTTACTTATCATCTAGATGTGGAAAGATCAGTAATTTTTTAAGGAAAATTTCCGTGCAATCAAGAAAATTGGCAGCTCTCTATAACCCTTAACATGTTTAAAAATATATTTTATAAACTGATGAAACTGTTCTCTATTGCTTTATAATCTGCAGTTCACTGAATACAAATGGCTTGAGAAATTAAAAACACTTGGATTCCTATGGATTTCAGATACTTTGTTAAATTTCAGTTCTTATTCATCTTAAGTGTGTATTTGAATCTGACATTACAAGTAAAAAGACACACTTCAAGAATAAAATACAGCAATATAAATCAATAGCAACATAAGCCAAACATAGTAATTAGAGTAAGCAGGGTAATACGCTTAAATATAAACATTTGACACTATTAGCAACTACAACTCTTTACCTATACAAGGAGCACTGTAGCAAAGAATTTGATTTGATGATAATTAACAATAAAATAAAATGTAAATTCAATTGAAAATACCTTTACAAACCCAAAGAGTATTTGCCACTTAGCAATTTTAAGTGCGCATTGTTATCCATAATTTATTATTTGTGCAACTTTCAGTTTCGATATATAAACACAACAAAAAAAGTAACTACCCCCTTTTTCAACATACCATAACTTTTTAACAAAACAAGTTTGTGCAAAGTAATTTGACAAGAGTTTTCCTACACTCATTGACTAACTTCTTTGTGAAAATGTGATTGATCCGTCAGGTCATGCATGAGTGAGCATGCATTACAGGTGAAAATGCCACTTTTCAAAAGTCACAGGAGTCATCTCTCATGCCAAAATAATGGTAAATAATGACATTTCTTGCTTTATTTATAAAGTGTGCTCACTCAACCATGACATGGTTACAACCTCTTATGTTCGTACAGCATGTAAAGATACATTTTGCTGAAAAATATCGGATTTCAATTTTTGCAATTAACTTAATGGATTTTATTTGAGAAATGGGTGGAAAATTTTTAAATTGAGCTCACCGAAGCGTAAAATATGCCAAAAGTGCCAAAGGAGGTATAAGGGGATAAAACGATAGATGATTAACATAAATAGCGATTAATCATTCACCAGAAACAGAATTTGTCAAAATCCTGCATCAAAAATCCCCCAAAATGACCCTTGTGACTTTTGAAAAGTGACATTTCTGCCTTTAATATGTGCTCACTCATGCATGACTTGACGGATCAACCACATTTTTACACAGAATTTAGTCAATTAGTGCAGAAACACCCTCGCAAAATTATTTTGCTCACAACCGTGTTTTTATGAATTTATAGTATTTTGAAAAAGGAGGTAGTTACTTTTTTTGTTGTGTTTATTTGCATATCGTCGCTGGGCTAATTAAACCTTGAATTTCATATGTTGGTGAAAATGACTTTGTTTGATAAATGTGAAGTTTAAAGCATAATTCATTTTCTAATAACCTCATGAGTTGCATTATCTAGAAACATACATCAAATATAGACTAAGTTCAAATAACATAGCCTACGCACATAACTTGTTAAAATAAGAATGTTCTTTCGCTCTCCTGAAAACTTTCATTTTTTGAGAAACAAGGTTTTAACAGCCCAGCAATAATATGCATTCCTACTGGAGATGGAACTAATTTTTACATATTTTTTGTTCACATTATTCTTGGACAATTACTGCATGAATGTTGGAAAGGGTAAAGCATCCTTAGACCACCTCATTCCTCAACATCCCCTTCATGAAAAAAAAGTTCCCCTAATATCGTTTGCATCTGTACTTGCTAAGGTCTGAAATCAGAAACGTCAATGAGTACCACACATTTTTACGACAAAGATCAACAAACAATAGAGAAAAGAAAAAGGAAATAACACATTTCCAATTCTGCAATCAACTCGACAAGTACGCATGGATTTTCATTTTCACTTCAAATGCTGGAGTTTGTCATCATAATTTACAAACACTTTAATACCAAATACTGAATTCCTCACATGTTTGACACATAATTTAAGCTTGTTTGTCACCCCACATTGTGCATTTCTTTACACACTAAAGTCTGTGTTTGCAACTGCAAGTTTTCTTTCCTTTCATAAAAAGTGGATAGATCCAAAACTTTTGCAATATTTGGGAATATCACTAACTTGAGTATCAACAGGTACCTTTTAAAGTTGTTAACTAATTTTACATACAATATGACATGGATACAACATTGCAAATTTGCTATGATTGTAAGCCTATAGACTACATATTTATTTCATTTGATTATTGGCATCAACATATGCCAAAAAAAAATGATTATGATGCATGACAAATTCAATGCTTTGATCTGTACAATAAAGCAAAAATATACACAGGAAGCCTAGCATTTTTCATGCAAACATATACAATATTTGAAAAATAATTAGATGCACTTCATGTTTTACACACAAAAAATGCAATTATTTGTACCAATGTAAATCCTTACAACTCAAAACAAATATTTCAAATCAATAATTTACAACAAATCATCTAGAACAACCCCCCCCCCCCCAAAAAAAAATGCCAGTGCTTTCGTTGCGAGTTGGCCGAAAAGATAACAATCCTGCAAAATGTCCAGGGTGTTGATATATAGTATCTTGTACAGGGAAACCCCGTTATAACGAGCTCGGATATAGCGAGGTACCGTTTTTAACGAGGTGATTGTCTCGGTCCCGTTTTTATTTACATGCTCTTCAATGGAAAGAAGCACCGTTTATAACGAGCTCAGTTATTGCGAGATTTCGCTTATAACGAGGTATTTTTCTCAGCTCATTAACAAAGAAAAACATAAGAAATTCACCCGGTTAAAACAAGGAAATGAAAGTCACATTGTGCGCTGACCAAATTCTAAATTTTGACAACGCAAAAATTGCCCAATCGTTTCAGAGTGCATCGCGCCACTTCTGCCTGCTACGCAGCCATGCATAATACATGAAGTCCCTGACTATCTGCAAGTGTGTGTGTGTGTGTGTGTGTGTGTGAGTGCAATTCACACTGCTGCACAGTACTGTACATTCACCTGTCACACACACAAAGACTGCCTCCCGTACACAGTACTCAACGCATGATACGAGCGTGGAGGTTGCTGCTTTATTTCGAGATCTAGTTTTCTTTATTACTTTGGATGAGTATATAAATGAAAAATAATCAGCTTTCTGTTCATAGTTTTGGTGCAGAACAAGTAGGAAAAGCAGTAAACAGATGGGTATAATGCCTAGTCCCATACATGTTATATTTTTGTGTGATACATTATGTATACGATTAGCAACGAGGTACCGGATATAAGAAGGTAAAATCGGCGGTCCCGACAACCTCGCTATAACGGGGTTTCCCTGTATCGGCAAATATTAGAGGATATGCAATATGGAGAACTACAATTGGCCTGTAGTCTGGGGAGAAACACCCCCACCTGTCAATCACTTTCCAAGTTAGATTTTTTTGTACTTCTTGCATTATGTAGGTGTTATTGTGTCTCGTGCTCGTACACACATAGGACCAAAACTAAAAAATAGTTTTCTTTCACTGATATACTGCTGTGCTGCCGTGTCTCCCTTTGACGTTAAATTTTACAAAACTACTGTGAGAAAAGCTGCTGTTGTAAACATCACAATGTGCTCATGAACACAAGGCATTTTTATTTTTATGGCAATTATTAAAGAGAGAGACCAGAGAAAAGCTGGATGAATATTTCAAAACATTATTGCTATGTGGATAGCACCTTCTTGTGCTGTTTTACACATAATCTTGGTGATGCCCAATTTTACTCTGTGTATTAAATCAAAATATTACATCTTACTTTTGTTTTGCTTCCACTTGCAATGGATGGAGTCGTAAGAAAACAAACTTTAAACATGCACTTTTAAAATGAAATGATCTTACTTTTCACTCTTTGCTAGAATTATTTATCATTAAAACATGAACCTTATGAGAAACTTTTATTCTAAACTCTTTAATTCCAGTGAATTATTTTACAAAATATTAATTCCAAGTAAAGGTATTACCTCAGTTGAAAGACTGTTTTCCATTTGTTTTGATAAGTCTGGAATTTAGCCTCTCTTTGCATACTTGCATTCCCAGAAATACTGGAAAGATAATTGAATATAATATTTCAAATAATTTCATACCAGCATTAATGTCTTCTTTCTCTGCACCCAAAATGTTAGTCATAATCACATCATTTTCTAATATCACAATTTTAGGCATAATCGATAATATTCAAAGTACAAAAAAGATAAATATGATTCAAGTACAAAAATATAAACTGTATTGTTTTTATATACCTCGATGTTTTGCAATCCAAAATGTGTTAGTACTACTTGTTTGATAAATGAAAAGATGTTCATATGAAAGAAACACAATTTTCTGGTGGGAAGTTACACATAAATATATATATCACACTCCTGATAAAATATATGATGCATTTTTTTTTTTAGTCTGACAGAATCAGATACTTTCCTGACTTCTTTATGTCTTTTCTTTTCAGTATTAATATGTTTAATACATTGCATTTCCAAACCTAAGTATTTCTACATACAAAATAATCTGGTTCTGATAAGAGTCTTTTCGATGTTCCTCATTTTAGCTTTGTAAAAACTTACTGAACCTGCAGTTTAGACACCAATTAATAAAAACAATAATAACAACAATACTTTACAAAATTTAAATAACAAACATTCAGACCCCAACTTGATTGTCAAATTTCAATGATATACCTGTACATACCTGTGAGGCTTGTCACATCTATTGTGTGATGACATTTTTAACAGTTATGTGACATCAATTTGTGGCCCGTCAATCTCCATTTTAAACACGACTGAAAAAAATGATTAAAACCACTTCTTCTCCATATACTCAACAACCAAATCGTAATCATTTCTATGTGACAGACAAAGAAATAACGCTGAGCAATCTCACTTTAATCAAATCTTTTACCTCCTTAATACCGAAAATCAGCTCAGTGTGCACATTAAAAGCAAATCTGAACAAAATCAGTAAATATGCCAGAACAAAATGAAGTTACAGTTTTAAAAAGGTAAGGTTTAAAGATCTCAAATAGCTTGTCAATACATAAATAAAATACACATTACTCTTGTCAGCTACAGATATTTGTGCTGAGGTACCCTTTTGCAAATGAAGTGGTTGGTAGCATGGTTGGTAACAAAGGCATAATATGGTATTTTGACTTCAATCATTCCTCATTTTCTTTCTCATTTCATGCTCTCTTTTTGCTTATTTTTTGAATTTCTTCTTCTTATCCTTCCCCTTCCCATCCTGAACTTGTTCAGCTTTCGTTGTGGAAGAATCGGGATTGTTAGGTTCCTTAGACTTGTTCTTATTTTTCTTTCTTCCCGACAATCCACCAAGCCTACCAAACTTGAACCGTTTCTCTTCCTTTTCCCCATTCTCCTCCCTTGCCACCTCCTTCTCTTCAACCTTCACAATATCATTCACATGTCCTGTACCACCCTTCTGACCTGTTCCACCACCCTCCTCCATCTGTGTCGAGGATGACCTACTTATCGATTCATCTTCATATTTCTTATGTTTCTTGTTTCGTGAGAAGAGCGAGCCGAATTGGAAGCTTGTTCGTTTCCTCTTGTGTATGTTGGGTGTTCCCAGATCATGATCAGGACCTCCTCCCGACGCGGTGACGACATCAGGTGGTGGGCTACCAACTCCAGCAGGTGGTTGCAACCTACCTTCCGAAGTACCGGCTGCAGGAGGCTGCTCAGGCTTGTGTTTGTGATATCGCTTGAAAATCGATGCATACAGCTTTGATCCTCTGGACATTTTCGGTACAGCAGGTTTGGCCTCATCGTCATATTTTTTCCTGGAAAGTGATGGTGGTATTGTACGCTTCTCTTTTGCATAGATGACAGGATCTTGTGTTTTAGGAGACGAATGTTGCTCTGCAGCCTGCTCTGTGATCACCAGTTTGGGAGGCTTGGTTTGAGTTCTCTCCGTAGGTTGCTCCTTGTGTGGGAGACCACTCTGCTTCACAGGTGAAGGCTGCAAAATTTTGTCAGGGTTTGGAAGATCTTGAGTACTGGATGGTTGATGAGTCCTAGAATTATGTTTAGAGCTATTTTTCCACTTGAGTCTTTTTTACTATTTGTGGCACTGTAAATTGCTACATTTTCATCCACATTTTGCATTTGTGAAGGCACTTTATTATCTCCTACACCACTTAATTTTGCCCGAATTTGAATGGATGGATGCACATCATTGACGGATGGGATTTCTTCCTGAGTGCTCCAAGTTCTCCCAGGTGATGCCATCAAATCCGGCATCTCCTTCCTGTGAATGTCCGCACTCCCAGGAGGGCTGTTGTTATTGTTGTTGGAGTTGGTGTCCGAGTCAAAACTGACGTTGATAAACTCCTCCATCTCTTCGATCATGAGATCTAGGTCGGTCCCCGCCCCACCCTCATCGTCGGCCTCCCCACCCTTACTGTATTTACTGTCCGATCCCTTTGACGGGGAAGAACCTGTGGACCTCTCACCATCGCTTCCCATACTTCCATTCACTCTTTTCACCGGTTTTGCTGGAGATTTTTTGGGAGAACCACGGATAGCATCCTTTAACTCGGCAACCCATGCCTCGACTGGATTGTTATTCTTTGCTGGATTCTCTTCAGGAATCTTCATCTTAAGCGGAATTGACTCTGTTGGTTCATCAGGAACAGTGACACAGATACTGGGTTCCTGGCTGGTGATCGGAGGTTCGATACCCTTGGGCTTATCTGGTGCGTGATCTCCATTTACTCCATCACCAGCCTCAATGAAAGATCTTCTCTTCATGGTTTGGATTTCTTCCTCCACTTTCAGATACAAATTATCTATTTCATCCATCACGTTATCATTCTGCTTCTTACTCTGGTCGACATCCGTTTGTTTGTTTGCAATTGTCTTATCCTCCTGCCTGGTAACGGCTGGAGTCGATTCTAAACTGTCATCCGGTGGCAGTGATGATGCACCATCACTCTCTGTAGATACAAACACATCATTATCATCAGCTGCTCCATTGACTTGTGCTCTATCAACAGGTTCTTGTGGCTTACCATTTGCAGTCACTGGTGATCTCCGAGTTGCTATCTCACTTTTTGGCACCATATTCTGATTTGATTCAGATGTCTTGACTTGTTTTCCCTCAGCTTTCTCTTCATTATTGACTGCCTTCTCCACACCATTTGGTAATGTCCTCTTTCTTCCTGCATCCACCTCCTGAACGACGTGCAAGTCTTTAACGCTTTCACTGGTGTCCTCTTTAATTGATTCCGCTCTCTTAGAAACAGCAGGTGTTGATGATGTGCTTGATACACTGGATTTTACTCGGACAGATCTCCGCTTTGATTTCAATGGGCTCTGCCCTGGACTTCCTTCCTCTACAGATGACATACACCGAGTCTTCTTTCACACCAAGGCCCCCCATTTGCAAAAAGCAAAACTAATATAAGAATGAACACTTTTTGAATATAATTCACAAATGTGTTAGGACCTCCTCCGAAAAGCATGGAGAAACATCATTGAAAGAAAAGTGATCAATTTTCTTCTTCATCTAAAAAATTAGAGGGGAAAATTGAGAATATTTGGAGACCTGTGAGTCCAGGACAAGTTTTGTGCACCCACATCAATGGTTTCACAAAGGCACTTCATTTTTATTCCAACTAACTTTGTAATCAAACTCATGCTTTCATTTTGGAAAAAAAAAATGTCCCCTTGGCGACGGGAGTCCAATGTGCCATGTAATAACTCCATGGGAATGACAGAATCCCAAGACAATGGGTTCAAAAAATACAGAAATACATTCAGGGAAAAAATTGATTGACTATTGGGTCTATCATTTCAAGGTTCCCTTCCTTCATTTCCACATCCCCTTTCCTCCATAATCTCCAGTACATGCTTTACATAATCATAATTTCATCCTTGTATATATTTATAAATTTGTATCTGTCTGTTTGTCTGTGTCTGAATGATCATCATATATTTATTCATCACAACTTTTTACTCACTTTTTT
The DNA here is from genome assembly GCA_001188425.1 of Eucidaris tribuloides. NCBI lineage: Eukaryota > Metazoa > Echinodermata > Echinoidea > Cidaroida > Cidaridae > Eucidaris > Eucidaris tribuloides. The sequence continues at coordinate 67,296 of JZLH01S0103807.1, forward strand.
GATGTCCGACAGAAGTCTGTCTATGATACAGCCATCGTCATCCTGGGGGTCAGGGGATTTGAGTCCTCCTGGACCAGCCACACCCCCTCCTCCTCCTCCCTTGCCTCCACCTGCAGCTGCCTTCGCTGCTTTCTTCTTCTCCATCTCTTCCCGCTGTTTCTTCCTCTGCTCAGCTTTCTTTTCCTGGATCCTCCTCTTCTCATTGTCCTGAGAAGGATGGCAAAATCATAAATCAAACTGATTTACACAGTATTCACAGCTACATAGTTATTTACTACATTCTTATTAACAATCAAAAGCAATGACCACTTTTTACATTGACCTGGCTGACCAGTTAGGTGAAGTAAATGCACTATACTAAGGATTTTGCATAAGGGTACTTCTGAACTGAAGTTTTTTTTATATTTTTAAAACATTTAATCAGTCACATGACTGTAATGATGAAGAAATGAAAATATCTTGTCATCTCAAAGTCAGAAATATGGAATTCTATTTCTTACGTAGATTTAAAGATGAAAGTGATGCACATCATTTGGTGAAGCTGATGCCCCATATGACACACATCTATTTCCCTTCTATTTGAAAAAGAAATGATAAATTACTCTGAATGTCCAATAATTATACGCCTACCTTCCTGCTAGTACTAGAACATGCACTTTCCTCCTTCTGTGTTTAGACAGATTGAAAAATTTTGTAAAAATGCCCAAAATTTCTATCATGGAAATGCTCAAAAGCAACTGTTTTTCCAGGACTTACGTCTTTGCACTGCACTATCCTGTCAGCAAACGTCTTGAAGATCTGCAAGAACTCCTGAAGCTTGAAGGTCTTCTGATCCTCACAGAAGTAGGTGGCCAGTTGATTGGACAGATCCTCAATCTTGGCTAGACCATCCTGGAGCTCCGCTAACTCCTCTTGTGCAGTCTATTGAAATTCAGATTTATGATATGAGTAATAAACGTTTGAAGGCAAAGCGTCTCTTTTGCAAGCCCAAAAATTAACGTTTTGTAAATACACTGGTATATACAAGAAAATACCATGCAAGAACCTATAGTAAAGTATTGGGGCTGGAAACTCAGTTTTACTGGAATTATAATAATTATTGTCTTATAGACACAAACATTCTACTTGTCTGCTATTCTTCTTTCAGACCCTTAAAGTGCATGTGTGTTCATCATGTATGATATGTGACATTTATTTACAATTTACAAATGTGTACCATAAGCAGGGCTCGACACTAGCACTTGCCCGCTTGCCCGGGGCAAGTAAAATTTCATTTCGGGCAAGTAAAAATTGAAAATGTTTAAATTTACTTGCCTGATTGGGCAAGTTAAATTTTGATCCTCAAATGAAAAAACATGTCCAAAATCTTACCAAAAGTGAATAAAATTTATGTGATATTGTTCAGCTAATTTATATTAATTCCATATCATTTTTTTCAGAAATCTCACCTTTTACAACCCTCAGAATCCACATAATAAACTTCCAATGATATAAAAAGATTAGAGATTAAAATTAGTGAGAGATAATTTTTAATGTTTTTAATTATTGTTTATTTTGCGGGCAAGAAAATTTTTCATTCGGGCAAGTAAAAATCTTAAAGTGATAATTTCACTTGCCTGAAGGGCAAGCAGAAAAAAAATGTTAGTGTGGAGCCCTGCCATAAGTATTCCTCAACTTATGCATGGAGTCTAACGATGGAACTGTAAGAGTCTAACTGACCATTATTCTTTGGTGCATTTTCCAAATTCTTGGTAATTACTGATCTTAAGATTTTACAGACACATCCTTCACAAACATCCTTGGGGAATGAGTGATCTTTTACTGTGCTGTGGGAGGGGTGCAAATGAGATTCCCTGCCTTTAACATCTTAGAAAAGAAATGGACATGCCATACTCGGGTAAAACGTGATTTTTTTTTCCCCCCCCAATCGGGGATCCATATCATGACGTGTGTCAGCTACTTAATTGTTAACTCACAATTGTCAGAATCTGTTGTTACATAATTTTCATATGGGATATAAAAAAAAATCTTCAATCTCTAGTTCACAACAACAACATCATTATGCCTTTACAAGTCAATTGCACTCAAGATAGTAACATTTACAGAACTTACTTGTAAGAAAGCTTTAAACTGCTGTTTGATGTCATCAGAAGCCTTTTTACGTCTTTCTTTAGTTTGGTCAGATTCTTCTTTAGCACGTTGACTTCGGAAGTCAGGTGGTCAACGGACAATCTGAAGATTGAATGATTGATTGATTGATTGATTGATTGATCGATCGATTCATTGTTTCATTGATTCATTCAATCATTCACTCATTGATACATAGTCCTGTAACCCGGAATGCAGTAACCCGACCCGCGATAGCCCGTGAACCCGTTAAAATTGATAGCGGGTTGAGTAACCCGTTAACTCGCAATTTAACCCGTTTAATTCCATCGTTTTTCTATGACTAATGACGAAGTGATGACAGCTCTGACCGACGGAGATATAAATTATTGTCAGGAACTGATGGGAAGAACTAGGGGTCTCACAATCACGAGTCCTGACTGCCGAATTGTCGATTATGTGCATCTTAGTCTTACTCTTCCTTTAAGACAAAAGAAAACCTTATGAAGGAAATACAAAAAGTATATTTAAAAAGTAACATTCATCATCATCATCATCAGCCATTTTCTGTCGACTGCTGGACGAAGGCCTTGGTATGTTTGTGCCACAATTCTCTATCTCTACCTTTGTAGAACCAATTTGCTGTTCCCAGTAACTGTCCAACTCATCCCAGCTCATAAATTGTAATAACATTATGAGTAAAGTCAAATAACGGTAACTTGAATGAAATAATACATTTGCGGCTATGATCCATTTCATCACTAACTAAATCGTGTTTTTTTCTCTGCAATCTTCATTAGAACTTAGAATTAAGAAACAAAACCCTGTAAGGTTACTAAAGTAACAATCAGTAAACAGAAAATTCTGTACAACAACGTAATCCAACTTTCAAATGTGCGTTATCGGGTTCACGATGAACCCGACAGGCTGAAATACCCGCTGGGTTGGGTCAACCCGCAGGCCCACAAAACCTGCAACGGATCCTGGTTACAGGACTATTGATACATGTACAGACAGTAAATGAGTGATTGATTAGTTGATTGATTAGTTGGTTGGTTGATTGATTGATTGACAAGTTGATTGATTGATTGATTGATTGATTGATTGAT
>JZLH01S0103807.1:74619-89641 GCA_001188425.1 Eucidaris tribuloides
GACCGGGCACGGCAGAGAGAGATATGAATTCATAAGCAGTGTAATGCAAGGAAATGAATTATAAAACTGAGCAAGTACTCTCAAAAGATAACTATATAGTGAACAACTCTAACAACGACATTTCAAATTTTAAGAAAATTGTTACATGTGGCCGATTTGTGAAAAGGATAGCAAAAAATTATACATGTTTTCTTATTCGGCAGCCCGGGCGGCCACCTCCAAATAGCAGAAAAAAGATTGAACACTGCAGGGGGCCATCATAGTTAAAATGTCCTAAATTGGGTGTGTAACAAAATGCGGATTTTGGTAGTTTTAAACAAGAACATATCTGTTGCGTTTGGCATAATCAATTATCTCATTTGGGGAAGTCCTGGGGACTTTTTTGGATAATCGTGCTGGGGTGTCATTTTGATTAAGTGTAAAGATTCATGTTGGTATGAAAAAAAAAATCTTGATTGGGTAGCTTTTGTTCGTGTAAAACTCTCATTTGGTTGCTTATCACAACTTGTTGAAAATCCTAGTTTGGGTTGTATTTGAAAGTTCAATGTAAAGCATGTTTAAAAAATTAATAAGAAATCAGAAGTTCGGATTATTAAACTCCATGGACAGCATTTGGGTACTTGACGGCAGGTTTCAAGAAAGCAGTGAGCTGCATGTTCCTTCACTCATCATGCATAATACGCATTTGATAAATCAGATGATTAATAAACCACATAGAAATTTATGAAACATATGTAAATGTGAACAGAAACTAAAGAATCTGGCAAAATTTATTTTGCTCTAAACTCGTTGCATTAGGAATCTCGGTGTAACCCACTATTAACATCTCTATGGAATTACAGAATCTCAGAGATGATGGGTTATTCAGTTTACAAAGTCTCTGCAGCAATAGTTGATTGCTTGAAAACATACAAGAAAAGTTAGGGCATTGTGGCTTTCTTGAACTGAAAATTCATAATTCTTAATACAACAAAAATGTTTGAATTTGTTTATACACGTTTTGAATTTCTTTTCCACATATACTTCCTCTTAGCTGTATTTAACATTAACTTACTTTGTTAATTCACACTTCCGACAACTGCATATTTGGGGGTCTATTCATAAGTGGGCATGATTAGGGACAAAACACAGAATAACACTAGGAAGAAAGATCCTAATTTGAAAATATTGCTACTGCAGACTGCTTAGTGTTACAGTGTTCGATCAAGTGCATGCTTAGCATCAAAACCAATTATTGAAGACAAATAAATAAATACAAAGTAAAATTCTTAATTTCCAAAAATTAAATTAGAAAAAAGAAATCAGACAAATGCACATGAAAAGGCAACAGCGATTTCAAATTGATGGGACTTACTTTGAAAGACCTGACAGTGTGAGGTAGAATTTTTCAGCTGGGCCCAATTTGGTCTTGTCGCCAGAGAAATTCCTCAACATATCCAACTTAACAGGACCAAATGAAATGGAAGAAGAAAAAAATAAATGTAAAATGTATGCAGATAAACAAATACTGTGTGTTTGAGTGTTTAATTTTTTTTCAGCATAAAATTACAAATAACCACAGTAAGTGTTTTATTACAAGGCCCAACAAATTAATTAATTGGAATGTTTCTTTGAAAGAAGCGCAAAAAGAGTAAAACATATTTTATTAACAGGCTTGCCTGATTAAAATGACACAAGAAATGCAAGCATTATATTAACGACAACATTTACAAATAACCTGAAATGAAAATATAAGTGAGCCGATTACATTGCCGCCAGTAAAAATTGTTAAGTACAATATTTGAGATTGTAAGTTAGATTGATTTTGAACAATTAGACTTTTGGAGTAATGATTTCATTTCTTGCATTCTGACCTGAAAAACCTCTACATATCAATTATTAAGAGAGAGCATTGCTTTCACCCTTTGAGCACATAGAAACAGAGGAATCCCTATAGATCCAAGGGTCTTGATAGACCCTTGAGGATTTGTGTATTGATACAATAAGAAGCCACAATCTGACATACAAAATTCACAAATCTAGTCTTAAAAGCATCAAGTTTGATATATTACTTTCAGTTACAGCCACCTAATTTCCCTTTTTTCTTCCTTTTTATTCTTAATTCAATTTGCACAATAAAACAACCTTAGGGGCAAATTCCATGAATTACTGGGACAAATCACATATTATATAAATTGCTCTATCTCGAATCATATTACATTTTAATGGTTTAAATGGGTGTGAATCATCGAATAAACAATGGGGGACATCATTTGTTACTCTACATTTTATGTCTTCAAAACAGCACCACCTTAGCCGAGAATCAGAACATACATGAAATACCACTGGGGACTAGTACACACTAAATCTAGTTTTACGAAAAATTATCATTTATTCTTGCCAGTTTTTTCCATGCCAACAGCATCTTCTTATTGTTTTGTAAGTAATTAAGCCGCTTCCCATTGCCATACTAAATTCTGAAAAAGACATGAATAAACGCAAATTTTGTGGTATGGACAACTGTAACGGTAACTAACCGCTAAGTAAACATAACCCATGTTTTTTTGATGTTCGTAGCCAGCATTGAGAAATACACTGTGGGCTGAGGGTTGATTTAGCCCCCCAAAATTACAGCATTAGCCCCAGAAAATCACCCCAAACAGCCCTCAATTTTCCTCATAGGGTTTCAATGTATGACATACTAAAATCACTAGCTGAAAGTAGCCCCCAAAAATAAAACTTTAATTTCCTGCCCTGTGTGTTCAGTTAAAAATTGAAGAGATTTTTATCAAGAAGGTATATCATCAAATGAACTTATCAAGCACCAGAAATAGCATGAATACCACAGTTTGTTTACGTTGAAAAAACAGGTTTAGGAACACTATGAGAGACAAAGACTTAGTCATTTTTTCCATGTCTCTTTATGTAACGTAACACTAACCAATAACTTAAAGCTTCTGTGATTATTACCCACTGAAACATGTCTCATTTTGATTTGCTTGAGTGTTGTGAAGTACGGTGCCAGTCTAGAGAACTGACAGCTACAAAACAGAGAATAAATATCAAAGCATATTCATGTGAGAGCCAAATGTTGAGTAAAGTTGTCTTAAAGTAGTACGCCTAACTAATATGGAATTGCCCTTAGGCAGATGTCTGATTGTACAACGTCTATGGCGCTGCGTGAAAACTCGTATTTACCTCATCCTTCTCTGGCAGGACCTTGGTCAGCCTCTTTATTTCTCTGCTCCACCAAACTTCTCCACCACCTCTTCAATCCATCTTCACGATTGGGCCTTATGTGGGCATCCTGAACTTGCTTCAGGTAAGATGTGACGTTCAGACTCTTCATTCAGCCAATCTAACAGGTTAACTTGCCACTCAAAAAACAGGAGTTACCCTTTTAGTGTCACAACAAATATATAACATGTTATTATCTATGGAATTGAGTTGCCCAGACTGACATAGCACTTGCCTGGCTTGCCCATGGCCAAGTAATTTTGATTCTGTGGCAACGTGAAAATTGTGGCAAATTAATTTTATTTGCCCCGAATTGGGCAAGTAAAAATTTTTAAACTCGTGAATCACAACTGTTTTAAGATCTCGTAGTTTTCATTACATTGTAGAATCCATTTTGAGTACAATCTGCTAAAACATTATTATCAAGGCATTACCTGCAAAGAAAACACAATTAACGTTGGAAACGATTTGATTTCAGATTAACCACACACTGTCCATAGATCCCAGCCCAAGAATTCCAGTACTTTAGTCTTCAAAGATTTAACAAGCATTTTGTTCACTGGGCACGTAAACATTTTGTTTTGGGCAACTAATGAATGACAACAAAAGTTTGCTATTGCCGATAGGGGCACCAGTCAAAAAAGTCAGTGTGGGAGCCCGGTGTTGCCATTGATAATGAGCGGCGTTTATCAGTTTGTGGATAATCCATGGCATTATTTTTTCACAAATATGCAAGTGGATCTTGTTTGTATTGGTTCAATAAATCTACCCTGTGAGGCACAATTAGCTTTCATGAATACCCAATGTAAACCTACCAGTTTTAATGAAACAATTCAGTGAGTATCATCCTCCATAAATAAAAGAAAACAAATTGTATTTACTGTCATACTTTTTATAATGAACTGGGCACTTATTTAGCGGGCCTACAATTTGTTGCGAAAATTGCACAGCAACATGTCAAGAATTAAACATAGCCATCATAATCATTACAAGGATTACAGCCGGATTCCCGATAAATTACGAACCAACACCTTTAATAATATGATAATAAAATCGAATGATGATGATATAATGATTTTTCATGATTCCATTATTGCTTTTGTCTATGACCATATGATGTACCATTACAGTATTAGGGTTAGTACTGTAACCCTTCGTTGCGGCATCCTACAAACACAAATAGCAACAATAACCCACATCTTAATCAATTTCCATGCACTTTAACAACACTTTTTAAAATGATTTTCCAGAGAATTATATTTCCATTACTTTTGTTTTGTCTAGGTAGAGAAGCCGAAAAGTTTACCTCTGCCTGACTCTTTCTTCTTATCTTCTTGGGTCCATCTGTACCGTCTGCCTGCTTTCTTTTGTATGCGACAGAACAACTCCTCCAAATTGAAAAACTCTGGCACTATTTGTGAGGATTGATGTTGCACTTGATTTTGACGCAAAATGTTCTTTCTATGATATAAGAGAGAAGAAAGAGCTGAAAAGAAAGTGTAGTATTGCCGTCACGCGTCTAAAGTCAGAGATATTCTTTCCACATTGTGTGGATTACAAGATCAAAAAAGCTACGAACAAAGTGATTGCTATCAATTGGTTTATACTATTCTTAAATATCTACTGCTAAAATGTTATTATTGACAATTCATTGTCGTTTATCCATTTTTCCTGAACACATGTAGTCGCTGCTATTAAGATGCTATTTCTCATGCCGTCCTAACAGTTATCAAATTCATCAGTTGTTTAGTAACTAATAGCATCACACAGGTTCAAAGAATTTTGTGTAGATTTTGCTACTGCTAATTATGTCTAAATTTGTTTAGAAACATAAGTTGTTTGCCTTTATATCATAACTAGTCCGTAGTGTTGTAACTGTAATATACAGTTGTGTCAATTGACACAGTGTGCTTAAACTTATTGTTAATCTTGCATTTATTTATGTGTTTTGACTACTCAAAATTTATAATCTGTGTTTTTATACGATTGGCATTCTTCCAAGCCCTTGGAGGCGGCACGTTTTAAGAAATTGAAATTCATAGTCATTCATTCGTTGTCATTGTCATTTATCATTCAGAACATGCTTTGTGGTCAGTTTCCCGTTACATTTTAAACTAAAGTATTTCATTTAGATTTATTAAATATTGGCTGAAATACATGACTAAGTAAACACATTTTAACATAAACATATTACTATATGTCATTCATTTATTTACATCTTTAACATTTTTAAAATTGTATCTATTCAACCAAGTAATTTTTGCAAATTCAACCCATTTATATAAGTGCTAAATCCTTGTGTGTGCAACTGTACAGAAAAGGGTGCAATTTTCAAAGTTGTTCTAAAAATAACTAGAAATTGATCAGGATTTTACTTTCTTTCAGAATATGATAGTGTGCCAGATTAAAGATATTTACTTACTTGATTTGGACAACTTGGACATGATAAAATCTTAGCTTTGTTATGGCCAAATATACAGACTTGAAATGATTCATTTATAATTGCCAAAGGAATATAATATGATTATCCAAAGAAGAGGTGAAAGTTGCCTCGGGAACTTACACTAGTTTGGTTCAAGTATCTCTGCCCGACATGATTTCTATTAGGTGGATCTTCGACAGTTGACGCGTTCTCATCTTTTTCTTAGGGTTTCGGTGGAGCTGTGTAGCATTAGCAACCCCAACAACACCTACAGTGATAACCCTGGTGCCGCAGGTGGTCTAGGGAACCCCAACCCACCGATAGGTAGGGCGGGGGTGCGGCCGCCACCTGGGTACAGGCTGGTGGTGGGGGCACACCACCTGCCATACCTGGTAGAGGTGGGGGTGGGGAGCGAGACCACCTGCCATGCTGGCAGGGGTGGGGGGGTGGGGAATTCCTCCTCCATCCCTGGGAGAGGTCGGTGGCGTGGGACTCCAGGGCATGCCGGGTGGAGGGAGGGGGTGGTGGGATGCCCCATTCCCCCGGTAATGCGGTGGGGTGGGAGCCAATCTGTCCTGTAATGATGGTGGTGGATGGTGAGTGGTGGTGGAGGTGGTGGTGCTCCTCCTAACATCATAGTCATATCCATGCCCCTCCTCCCCTTACGGGTGGTGGGAGGCGGTGGGTGGTGGTGGGGGTGGAGCAGCCAACTGGTGTTGGACGGTGGCCGTGGGAGGTGGTGCTGAACTTGATGTACACTGTTCCGTGCTTACTCACAACAACTTCCTCAACTCTAGTCCTTTGATTGACACCGATTTCAACTTTATCAGTCCTGTACCGCCCATAATCACTTTTTTGACCACCATGGGCCGCGTTCAAGCTTTGATGGCACATCATGACCAAGTCCGCTCCTTTCCTCAGAGCATGATGATGTCCACTAGCCTATTGTGTCAGGAGGTTGTGTAGGTGGTCAGGGTTGTCCAGTGCAGTGGCCTGGGTGACTAGCGGTCAGCAAAGCTTCCCATACGCATCAGAGACGTGATCCTTGGATCTAGTTGTAGCAAAGCATGGAGGATGGACAGTAGTGAGGCTGCCTGGCGGGCTGCTTCCATACCTGGAAACATACAGATAATATTCATAAGCACCATGGAAATTATTTTTGTTCTTTGTGTGTGTGTTTGTATTTTGTTTAAACCAATGAATGGAGATTTTTCAGTAATTTTCTTCTAATTGTTTGTAGTTATGTACAAAAAATAATCTTTCATCTACAATTTATCTATCTTTTGATTTATCTACTTATCTAGTATTCAATTATTATGTATCCAATTTTATCTATTATTATTTATAAATATATTATTTAATTATCTTTATCTATTTTTACTGTATTTATCCATCAATTTATTTTTATATATTGATATCTATATTTCTTATATTTTTATACATTCATTATTAATTCAATCTAATATATTAGGGTATGTATTCATCTCAATTATTCAATTTGTTTTACTATCATCTATTATTTTTTCTTGCCAATAGAATCATTTTGGGATAGGGCGGTTAATTATTCCCTTACTTCTTATTAGATGGAAGCAGTCGACGAGGACTGTAAGATCAAGACCCCATCATCATGGTAATACGTCATGAGTTCCTCATCGTCTGCCCAGCTTTCTGCTCATCAAAGACATCCAGCTGGCCATGGACAACGTCTAGTTGTCCTCTGTCTCATCGTGAGCCTATAGAGGGCGACATTACAACCACCAAAATGACTCGGGTATTTTTACTAGTCTGTATTCTCATGAAAACAAAAATGGAGGTTCAGTGGCAAAAAAAATCTTTGGAGAATTGTAGCAATGGTACTAGAAGTTAATCAGCAGTAATAAATCAAGTAATATTGTCACAGTAATACACATTACTGCTGTTACTGTGCATTAATACATAGTGCTCAAAATAAGACACATTCCTTTATTGATCACTTTGCACACAGCCTGCGGACAGTGCAATTTTTTTTCTCTTGGCAGATATCTGATGTGCGGATTTTCGTGTTTATGCAAGTATTCATTTGGGCATATGATGCTGAAGCATCAGTCAGGTTTGGTCTTCACGTAATAATTTTACATTCAAGTTAACTTGAATTGTGACAATTTCAAATGGGCAAATAACTGACAGACAGTTATTAAACGGAACATTTAAATATCTTAACTACAATTTCCCATGTTATAAAACCATTGTTGAGGAAAGCCAATTTTTCCATCATAAGCATACGCTGCACACTTGGATTATCATATCAGTAACATGCCCTGGATGCAAGAAAGTCAATATAACTATGACAAACTTTAACACTCTAAAATCTGCATTTGACAGAGGTATATTCTAATGGGGCAATTCGTGAATTATTGGACAAATCACAAATTATATACAATTGGTCTATCTCGAATCGTAATAACATTTTAATGGTTTGAATTGGCGTATGAATCATGAAGAAACAATGGGGGCCATCATTTCTACTCTAAATTTTACGCTCTTCAACATGTGCACCCTCTAGGGCCAGAATCGAACCATTGAAAAACTTCATTTATTCTCAGTTTTTTCTATGCCAATAGCCTCTTCTCGATTGTTTGAAAGTAATAAAGCCCCAATATGTACTAAATCGTTATAAAATTGAAAAAGACGTGAATAAACGCAATGTGTGTGGATGACAAAAAATGTAATGTAACTAAACCGTAACGTAACTAACCATGTTTTTGCATGTTGTAGTAAAATGAAAAGATTTTTATCAATAAGTTATATATCAAATGACTTATCAAGATGCCCAGAAATAGCATGAATACACAATTCTGTTTCAGTGAAAAAGGTTGGAGGAAACTTTGAGGACAAGACTTGTCATTTTTTTCCATGTCTCTTTACGATAACGTAACTAAACCATAATTAAAGTTCTTGTTATAATTACCCACTGAAACATGTCTCATTGATTTTTGCCTTGATGTTGTGAAGTAGGGGCAGTCTAGAAATTGACAGTACAACAGAAAATAATACGAAAGCATATTCACGGTAAGAGCCAAATGTGGTAAAATTTGTCATAAAGTGTAAACATAACTAATCACGGAATTGCCCTAATTATTTTAAATTTATGACAACTTAGCACAAGGCTGCATGAAAATTGATGATGCAATTCATGTGAAACATTAAAATTTCACAGAAAATAAGTGACATTAATACAAATCTGTTCCGACATAGTTAACAAACTACTCAGACCCAATACACTAAAAATGATAAGAATATTTTAGCACATTTCTCCACATCTGACACATTTGAGCAAAACATTCTCCAACCAAACTTCATCAATGCCATTGACAGCCAAAACATACAGTGGAATGAATTGCTACCAAAAAAAAACAAGACTACTTTCACATTAAACATTTACTGACACTAACGCAGCAGTATATGCTGAAAGTCAGAAATCATTATTGGTTTATTTTGGTTAACCTCACTCATGCATCACCATCTGTAAAAAACTACCATGCAATCATCTAACTAGTATGTATCTGTATTGTATCTATACTCACATAACCAGTTTGACTCTAAACTAACAGCTGTTGTTGTGCTGAGGTGAACTCGAAGCCAATGTTTTCGGAGTCCTTGGCTTTGGCCTTCCTATGAAGGAAAAATGTTTTCGGGCGGCCTTCGCCTCAGAACTGTAGCCTTCCGCTACTACACTGCTACCAAACAAAATAACATGTAACTAATTGACATCAGGGATTACATGTAATATGTGCAATTTACAGTGCCAAATGCAGTGATTGTGGTCTGATGCGAACAAAAATCATGTTATTATCTAATTTATCGCATTTAATTTCTTTACTATTACAACATTCAGCAGTTTTACTATAGCCAGCTTTTTGGTATGGGAGGGGGGGGGGCAGCAGTGCTGCAGCACAGGCACATATACCAACACAAGGGAATGCTCCTGGCGGGTTTGGCCTGCAATATGTCTGCTTCATCCTCCATAGAAAAGTTTTTTTTGGAGGGGGGGGGGGAGGGGGCTGTCCAAGGTATAACATTTCATAGAGTATCTCCATCTACAACATTCTCTGGCTGCAGGAACAGCTGTAAATCTGGGTTTATTGCATTCATCTTTTGTTGTGTTCTAGTAGCACCTCAGCCATGCCACACATAGGCAGGGCTTGTCATTAGCTATGAATCCACGAGCAAGCCACAGTGAGTGAACGTTTTACCGCGGTTGGGGGGCGGAGGGGTTGGGTGAGGTACGCGGCTAACGAAGTTATTGAAATTTTTGGTCTTCAAACACATCAGTCGTGCACGCCTAGTTCCACAAATTTGGCACTGTCAGTTCGACCAGAAACTTTGTATATTCTGATGTATCAAAAATTTGCTGAACATACTGACAAACTGCCAACACCATTATTGGTAGGAGGGGTGGGGAAGGCAGAGGGGCTTGGGAGGGAGGGGAAGGGGAAGGGGGAAACTGCCTTTTACCCCTAGCCTATGCTTCAGTGGCATTTGAACAGAGAACTTAAGAACTTCTTTTCCAACAAAGCAAAAATACATTTATGCGATGAAAAATTTTGTAAGCTCTAATACAAAAAATAAATAACAGTGAATAGTCTATATACTTCAGTATTGAAAATATATATATTCATCAATTAATTTAATCAAACAAATGCATAAATGAAATACTGGAATACTTTTTTCTGAAATTGAATAGATGATATATATTCTGTTCACTCCTCAATGGACCACAGGACAGTTCACTGACTTCACCCTTATAGAAGTGAAAACATGTCTCTTAACCCAATATTCAACATAACTTTGACAATTACAACACAGTATGTCATAGGAAACAAACAAATTTGAGAGGCACAAAACTTTCCTCATATTTGGAGTGAAATCTCCAGGTGCAAGTGGCAAGCCATTGTCTACGGAAAACAAAAGTTGCAACTTCAAAGCGACTGCACCCCACTCTACAGCCAAGATTTGTCTTGCTCTGCGTTAAAAGTCTTACTTTGCAACCATGCATTTCTATTATGACGAGAGTCTAAATCAAACAAAATCAAACTACTGAAGTTTGAACTTTCCCATCAAAAATAAAGCAAAATATTTGCTTTACACAATGTGTGTGCCAGTAACAAACTTACATTGTAATATTGAAACATGGTTTTTCAGAGGAGGTTGGGCCATTGTGAACAGGTATTGGTAATTTATACAAGAAAAACTTCTGGGCATTGTTTGAGGCGATGTAGCCTAGCCTGAGAATAGAGAATCAATTCAACTTGGTACTCTGCCAATGTTATTTTTTTTTCAGGCGTGAGGGTTGATTGAACTTCGCAATATGAAATACATGGGGTCTCAATTAGTTGGGCTGTGTGTACATTATTATTACTGTTGCACCAAGAAAGCATGAGAGTGACAGGCCATATCTCGATCCAAAATAAAAGAAACAATGAAATTTTGATAGGGGACAAAATGAGCAACTTAAATAGGAAAACTATGCCAATATTAGGTATGTTCATGTTACATTTTGAGAACAAAATTATTTCAAAATATTCCACGACCTTGCTGAAATTAAGAGTGCTATACCAGTGTGGCAAGAGTATTGCTTTCACAGTAAAAAAAAATGTCTATGTTAAACATAGCTATCACAAAGGACCCTGGAGAAATTAGATTAATTAAGTGGACTTTTCATTCAAATGCTTGTTGCCACAAGGCTGTCATATAACTGATGCAGAAATTATTACTTTATATATAAAATCAAAACCACAAGTTCAAGTGAAATAAGTTATGACTTTAATCTCACCTTTGAAGTTAATTTAGAAATGTTGCAGACCACAGGCACCTTTTTCACATGTTAACTAGAAATGACCAAAAGCTCAAAAATTATATATAACAAAATAAAAATGCAATCTGTTTCCGTATATAAGTACAGTGAAGGAGTATTATGCTTGAGGTAGAACTCCTAACTGATATAAATTATGATCATCACTTGCATAGGTTATTATATTAGTTTATTGCGTTCCTTCTTTCCTCTTCCTCCTCTCCTCCCTCATCCTCCTCCCTCCCTCCTTCATCTTCATCACAATAGTTACTTAATTATTATCGGTCCCCTTGGGGACGACAGGCTTGTCAGAAGCCATAATTCTCACAAAACAGAGACAAGTTGCTTTATTTTATCTGTGGTAAAAATTGTTTTTAGTGGGTTGCAAACCAATTGCAGGGACTATAACTTCACTGTTATATGAAAGGTTTGGCATTATTTTAGGGGGGGATTTAATGGAAACATTATTGTCTTCAGAGTGTGAGATGTACTGGGTTCTGGACAAGGCCGTCGTCCCGCAAAGGGCGTTATCATCATTATCATCATCGACCTTCCTCTGCGGCCATTTGCATACTACTACTGCCATTATCTCATCACGAAATAGAATTCTTATAGTTATTTCAACTCTACGATTTCATTTTTTCACCACAAATCAACTTAATTTTTCAACTCCAGGAAATTAAGAACACCCTAATCAGGCCCCACCCTATTCTAAGGGTTAAACTAATTGCGCATAGACAAACATTGATGACTTAATTCGCGTGATTAATATTATACTTTTTCAACAGGCTAGCACTTGTGTTTTACACTAACCTGTTTCACAGGAAAATTCTAATTTGACAACAAGAAATTTATCCTCTGAAAATCACATACTTGGCCCCAACGAAGAAACCACATCCTCCCCTTTTACGTCAATTTGTCTATGAGTGGCGGAGTTCTCCAAGATTTCCAGGTAATGCCATTATAAATATATATCTGTTTCATATTCAAAAGAATGAGACATCACTTCGTCCTCCATAGCTGGAGGGTTCCAAGCACATACATAGACGATAGCCGCGTTCAGACGCAGGCTGTTTCGGTCGGAGATTAAGGTCGCGAGGAAGGGTCGGAGGCAAAGCCCAGTCGCGGGTAAGGTCGGCAGGAATGTCGGAGTAGTGCCCGTCTGCGGACAGCGGTCGGAGTAAGTTCCTCCGAGCTTCCTCCGACCAAGATACTCCTGCGTTTTTTCCAGGGTATTTCGCTATCACGACTAGCGGAGTCCGAGTAAATTGCCCAGTGCGGACAAGGAGTACGAGCTGCCCACTTCGGGTAGTATCTATGACCTTATGTTTTAATTTTCCGTAGGTAAGCTTAAAAGGTTTGTATTACTCTATCGCTCGGTAATCGTAAGGCACTTCGAAAGTTACTCTGACCCCGCGTGATCCCGCGAAGGCGTGTCGGTAAACTTGGTCGGAGTTTTCTCTCGTGATCACGTCGTGTGGACATTGGGGGTCGTGATAAGATAAAGATCTTGGAATTCATTGCTGGGTAATAAAAATTTTACTCCGACTAGGAACCACGTCTTGGGGGGGAACTGGCTGATGAGTATCTTCATCTAAGATTCAGTTCAGGAACAGCAGTAAAGCATCATCTTTTGTTGTGCTCTGGAAGCCCCCAAGCTATGGTGGATGTCACATTCTCGAAACAAACAGGTGTATTGGCCCCTGGGGGGGGGGGGGGGGGGACTGCATTAGAAGGTGTACACCATGTGCATAGATGAACAACCACGCCGTAAAAAGGGTTGTTTTTCGACGGTCGGACGATATATACGGCCGCGCTACAGTGAAAATGGTATCAAAATCGCCAAAATCAGGAAAAAAGTGTATACTTTTCACAAAAGGGCTTACTTGAAAAAGTGTGTTATTTTTTCCACCTGAGTAGGGTCTACTGTTTAGGGTATTCAGAGATCGAAGGATAATTACTGTGTTTAGGCGTCGTTTTTTGAAAGTTCATACATGCAATGGTGTTACACCTTGTAATTGGCAGTGTTCCCCCCCCGCCCCCCCCAGGGTTTGGCAAACACAAGACACTATTCATTTAATAACATCAAGTAATCTATAATGTACTGTTTTCATAATGTATTCAAAATTTTTATGCATACCCTTTGACAAAGGTATCACTGACAAATTGATAAATTAGTTTGATATGTTAGTTTTATGGTAGAGAGATGCGACGCATTACCGGTACAATATTACACAGTCCTGTTTGCCATGTAATGTGTATATTTCCTGCGCGACAATTGAATGTATATGTATGCAAGTGCATTTCAGTATTGAAAATGCTTCTAAATAAAAAACTGCTGAAAGATTGCTCGGTCACTGCTCTTCCTCAAATCACCTGTTGATATTGCAACACCAGAAAAGATATATGTTACATGTATGAAACATCCTAAATGAAAGGTAAATGACATGATTCGCGAGAGTAGTCCTCAACTTGGACTGAACCTACCTCTAGAATCAAGTAAACTATGCAAGGATTACTCCTGTAAAAAATCTTGTAGTCAAACGTTGACTCTAAAAACGTTGACTTCTAAATAACTAATGTCATATCCCTCGTGGTAGGCCAAACCTGTGTGGCCTCTAATGGGTCCTTATTTTTATTCATGCCCCAGATTAGAATTAAAATTAACTAATTACGTCATGCTTGATTCTCTTAGGTAAACAAATTAGAGGTTAATCTTCCAGCTGCTGGAGATCCACTCCAGCTGCCCATAAGTTGGTATATATTATCAACTCATTTGGTTCTTGAGGCATTTTCAAGCTGTTACCAGTCATATCACTAACCTTTAAAGGATTTTTCCAACACTACTTAAATTCTTATGTCATTTGGCGAATCTTTAAATGCTACAAGCCTTCATGTGTTTAAAGTTCTTTATAGAAAATAGTTTGCTTTCTGGATTTCAACTGATTTTTAAAAAAAAAGCGTTCATTTTTTTTTATACATTTTTGTGATAATTTCTTAAAGGCTAATGACATGATTGGGAACACTTGAAAATCGCCTCAAGAACCAAAACGATGTTCGAAACATCACACAACTATACACCAGCTTGGAGTGATCATCCCAGCCTGATAAGATTTTTTTTTTACCTTAAGGCAGAATCAAACATGAAATACCAATTTTTATTTCTCAGAGGCCCAGAGAAATAAATTCTATAGAAAGCTACCACAGATTTGCCCCACAGAGATATTCTGACAGTAGTCTTTCAGAATGACCGTCAACATTTGACTACAATATTTCACAGCAGAATCCTTGCACGCATAAATACATTGCATTCTAAATAGTTTGACCAAAGCATGACAACTAGCCCTTAATCCATGTCATTTAACTTTAATAATGATATGGTCAATTACAATTGACTCATTTTTATACTAAAACATTGCTAATTCTATTTTGTTAATAACTACTTTCTGCTAACATACTTGCTGTTAATTTACTGAAATCCTACTCTCTTAGTAAATTATTATTGCATATTTGGTGAGATATTAGTCATTATCTTTCATGTAATACTCTCTTCT
>JZLH01S0103833.1:4277-18349 GCA_001188425.1 Eucidaris tribuloides
TCGAACATTTCTCGTCAAATCCTCGGCCATTTACACATTTGAGATGCATTGTGGGTAGGCTTGCGGAAAGATACCATCTTCCTGATTATCGAGCGGCTTCAACACATTATTAACAATTTACTGAATTCCCTACAAAAAAAAATGACGGAGAAAACGTTGAGAATCGATAACAGTCGTGACTAGGAAGGTTTAATAAATTAATGCTGACAACTTGATGTGAAAACGATAGGTGTCATCGTTTGTATAAATATTAGCACTTCATATTGGACTTAAACTTAAGTGACAGAAAATGATAAACAATAATTACAGAACATCTCTGTTTTCTTTCGATTGATCAAGCTTATTCATAAGGAAATGATGTTTTACGTTTGACGAAAAGAGTTGAATTTGATATCACTAATACAAAAAGAAAATAAGAAAAAAAAACAATTTAACAAACTGTCTGTGAAGTCTTGACTTCACTTACAACAGAATATTTGTATTAATGTAACGTCTGAGAAAATGTCAGTGGTTATGTGAAGCGTAGCATACAATCAAATCTAAAGAATTATTTC
The DNA here is from genome assembly GCA_001188425.1 of Eucidaris tribuloides. Classification (NCBI taxonomy): domain Eukaryota; kingdom Metazoa; phylum Echinodermata; class Echinoidea; order Cidaroida; family Cidaridae; genus Eucidaris; species Eucidaris tribuloides. The sequence continues at coordinate 4,832 of JZLH01S0103833.1, forward strand.
AACTCTACCGGTTCGAATTGTTCGCGGTAATCAACTTCCACAATACATATCTTACAACATTATGTTAAAGATGTCTTCAAATCCGACGTACATTTTTGTTAACAATGTCGCCGCTGATTCTTTTTCCTTGATTTCTTCAGAAAATTGTCATTGTAGTCATAAGTCTGTAGATGCCAGAGCAGAGGCGTCGATCTGGGGGAGGGGGGCAGGGTGGGGGTGATTGCCCCACCAATGAAAATATTGGGGGGGCAAACATATCGATTTGCCCCTTATGATTTTGTCAACTTGAAAATTCATAATATGGAATGCAAATAATGATGTTTAATAAAACACTATAAAAATCGCATTAGACATGTCATAAAAATACTGTTAAACATACAAAATTGTCAAGTTTTCGGCACGCTTTGCGCGTTAAATCCAGTATAACAATTTGGCGCGCGGAGCGTGCCGATAATTTTGGACATATTTTCACTCTTGCTCCCCCCCCCCCATCCGAAACATCAAAGAATGCCCCTGTGCCAGAGGGTATTAAGGAGAGACAGGTTGAAGAAGAGATTCCCTAATTTGATTGATTTGAAATAAGATTATTTATCTTTCTTTGTGTCTATTCTTGGGTGCTGAAGAACTTCGACAGGTTTTTAGATCTACATGTAGTGATCATGTACATTGTGATAAATGTAATTAGGCTAATTAGGCGCCCAACCCGATTATTGAATTGTTTAATATTTTATACCAAGGCAAACAATTCTGGGCCACACAATTTCTGGTATTGTTCCGACTCGGATAACACAGGTTTTGGAGTCAATTGTCAGGATATTATATTCTCATAGTGCAACATTCTGGTACATTATACACTGTCTCCTATATTATCATCAAACAGTCGATACCTATCAGCCCTTAAACCGCTTAACATTTGTCTTACAGGCATCGTCATTTGTCTTTGTCCGACGCACACCCACGCTCCTTCTCTTCCCCGTCTCGCCCGTCTCGCTTCCACACGCACGGCTAAATGAACTCCCCGTGCACTTTCTAATGATTGATACATTTCACAAGTGACGCGATTCAATTATATTTCTCTCTCTTCTTCTGTCATTTGTATGCTGTCCTCGCAGACTGAAAAAAAATGTCCTGACATTTCCGCGTGTCCAGTAAATTGACCAGTTATCATTCGTGACTGACCAGTTGTTATCACGACTCGGACAATAATTGGTGGTCATCGTATTATCTTTGGACATTAACGCTGGACTTCAACCATTTTGTAATTATCTGATCTGTTGTGATATAATGGCTAGCTGGGGCCAGTGTCTATCGTCGCGTTAATTTCTCAACTCTTCCGAGTGTCCAATTCTAGTTCGCTGTCGGGGTCGAGATATCCCTTTCCCCTCACTGTAAGCGCATAAGTACAAAATAGACTGGCTTGTCTGGCCACATTACACCCATTCTTGGTGTCTGTGCTTGTGTGAGTGTATGTATGTGTGTGTGTAATTGTGTGTATGTAATTACACCCATTCTTGGTGTCTGTGCTTGTGTGAGTGTATGTATGTGTGTGTGTAATTGTGTGTATGTAATTATACATGTATGTACGTGTGTCTGTGTGTGTGTGTTTTGTGCGTGTGTGTGCATGTGTGTGTGCAATTGTGTGTGTTTTCCGTGTGTCTGTGTGTTTGTGTGTTTGTGTGTTTGTGTGTGTGTCTGTGTGTGTATTTGTGTGTTTGTGTGTGTGTGTGTGTGTGTGTGCGTGTGCGTGTGTGCGTTGGTGCCCACCACGTCGGGCGTAGTGTGCGCGGCGCGCTCTAGCGCGAAAATGTGTGATGTGTGATGTGATGTGATGTGTGTGTGTGTGTGTGTGTGTGTGTGTGTGTGTGTGTGTGTGTGTGTGAAAGTAGGTAGTCTGACTTTCAGACCATTACAAGTCATGAATCATCAATCAAAACTCTCTCCAGAATAAGCTGGAATGACCTTGCTTTACAGGGCAGTCTTGAATCCAGACTATAATTTGTATGTAATATCTCTCCCTAAATTATTTCTAGTTACTATACGACTCCAATCTTATTTTCTCTCTCTCTCATTCTTTATGTTTAACTATCTCTCTTATCCTTCCCCATTATCTTCTACCTATCTACATACATGATACATCTGTCTGTTTACCATTCATCTACAGGCCAAGGATGACAACTATAGTTGTCACTCATTCATCGAAAGTGCTCTATGACATATATCTCTTTCGGTTTTCGATTCGACATCCAATTTTATGGGTAGATTAAGGTATCATATAAACATTTCCTTTGTAACTGAGATGATCGGATTGGCATCACTTGATAGTTGGGTGGCTTACCATTAAGATCTTAAAAACCTAAACTTGCGTACGATCTGTCACCTACTTTGATAACTTAATGGACTGGCAAGCTGTTGTCCTACAAAACGATAACGTAAAGTTGGGAAACAATGTCAGAAGTGATATTTTGAATAATTCAGGTTTTTCATGACATTCAATCTAGGCATTAAGGTTGCGATTGTTGAGGAACTTGACACGGCCAGGTAAATGCGCATTGATGCATACAAAAGCGATTCACACACGGAAGAAAAGATTACTGTTTCTATATCAATTGCATGAGTTCAATTTTTCAGTTGTTCTTTCTTCCGCTGCGTGATAAAAAAGTGCTGTTTTTTCTGCCAGTGAGGAAAAAAACTCATTACAAAGTACTAATGATTTAACTAACAATATCAAAAGGAAATAGCAATATTAGAAGGAGTTTTCCATTGAGGATGCATGATACCAAGATTAGGTGTGTCGTTTAAGGTTTGCGCTGTGAAAATTTCAGGCCTTTCGTCGTGCCTGTACAGTTACTATCAGAATACTGCTGAACCATTCAAATATGTTGCATAAATTTCTTTTATTAGGGTTCATAATTGAATTTATTATACGGATGAATGAATGCCTGTTACTCTGCACTTTTAACAGAATCAAGACAAAATTATTCTTCCAGCTTGGATAAAGGCCTACACACTAATTAGAGTATACAGTGGTACCATAATATTTTAACTCTCTTGGTTCTTGAAGTATTTTGATGTCTTCCAATCATGTCGCTGCTATTAGAGACTGACAGATAATGCCAAAAAAAACCCGAACATACTGCAGGTTGAAAACACGAGCGACTGTGAGACAATATAGTTTCTTGGGGCCGATACAATGTTACAGAGATCTTCAGCCGTAGATGTGGAACAACCCTTTACTACATGTGGTACTTTGTATAAAAGACATTTAATAGCTGGATTCAATCTCTTTTGATTCACGTCACTTTGCTTTAATAAAGCCCGGTTAATTGAGATTTTGTTCTGACAAATATAGTAACTATGGGAAAGGGATAACTGCTTCGAAAGACTTCTCAATGCCTATGATCCAACATTATGGGACATTAATAATAATAACAATAATAATAATAATAATAATAATAATAATAATAATAATAATAATAATAATAATAATAATAATAATAATAATAATAACAATAATAATAATAATAATAATAGTAATCCAACATTATGGGACATTAATAATAATAACAATAATAATAATAATAATAATAATAATAATAATAATAATAATAATAATAATAATAATAATAATAATAATAATAATAATAATAATAATGTAGTTTCTTAAAGTGCACTATTCACCACAGAATCATAGCGCTTACACATTATTATTACCCCAGTTACTGGATACAATTCAATCCAGCACTTATAGTGTTCACCTCTCCACTCCCTGGGGAGCATTCCAGCCAGTCGCCATTTTACAGGCGCGCACATGCTAAACAACCCACAATTCCTTCGAGTTTCAGTGAAAATTCACCAATTTCCTATAGCACACAATGACCTATGCCCTTCACGACTCAACGTACAACGTACTTTAATCCAGAACACAGTCATGTGTGCCCCAAGGCATGCCTTCGCTGTCACGAACGCAACCTTGGACCACGAGTATATGAGTTTCAAAAGTGAGTTTTGTGTTAATTAACTTTTAAATATCACCTTGATCCACTTCCATCAACCTTGTTTTGCTTTATATTCTAATTCCACTTGATTGTAGACCTTCTAAACCACGTGAGAATGGCAATAATAAATATAAAATGAAGTCATACTTCACGCTTCTAATTTATTCATTGGAGGTTGGGGGAGGGGGTTCTGTAGCAAGGCAATGCCACAAGTCGCCTTATTTTACACATGTAAACACTCAATGAATACGCATTTACTATAGACATTAATTTATATTGGGCACGACAGACACAGAAATTGCTGATGCGTCTGTGGCAATTACGTGTATTTACAAGTACTGTATATACTCTTCGTTGGACTATAAAGTGGCATTTTTTCTGTTTTTAAAAGGTAGTATGATATTAATTACACGCGTATTCAATTTTGAAGTTTTATAATGCTTTCTTTTTTCCTTCTGCATACTATTACATTGGAACATGTAAGAAACTGCCAAAAACAATTTGAATTTGATATGCCATTTTTACCAATTTATCCATAATGGATTGCTTGATTTTAACTCTTTGTAATTAGGAAGATCTGATTGGATAACTTATATTCGTTTGACAATATTCTTAGAACTATCTGCCAGGGTTGCAGTTTACCCGCCAAAAACACCAAATTTGGCAATTTTTCACTTCGCCTGGCGGGCAGGAAATCGAAGTGCCCGCCAAACGGAGTTTGAGCGGTATTTTGGTCGATTTTCAGGCATACATGAAAACACCTCATTTACTTAAGTATAAAATAGGCCGATTTGAGGCAAAAACTTCAAACCGCGGTTCAGGGTCCAAAAGTAGTGGCTTGTGTATACTTCACTTAAAAAATCTGGTTGTACGTAAACCGCGGCAACAATCTTTTTGGCCGCAGCAGCGGTTTAAAAGGTGTTTCAAAATGTTTACAACGTCATTTTCAACCATCTAGGCCATGCTACCCATAAAATGCGTCAAATGCAAATTTGGCTGTTTTGACCAATTTTGGCGGGCAATTTGGCGGGTTAAAAATCAGAAAAACTGGCAACCCTGCTCTCTTCCAGAACGTTGAAAACAATGTTTCGGTCTAGTCGTCAAACGTGTATGGCTATCTCATTTAAATGCAACACTTATGTGATGGAATGGATTTAATATAGCCCTGGCCGAATTTCATTGCATATGGCAAGTTTTCTGGGTCAAGTGCAAAAACGTGCTGGGGTGGGGTGGGGTGGGGGAGAACAAGGGGAGGATACCTGAAGGAAAATCTAAAAAAAAATGTTATATCTGCTGTGTTTTACAGTATTCACCCATAAATATTGAAACGAATTTATGTGGTTCCTGAATATCACGTGTGGTGATTAAATGACCCTCGGGCTACTTCTCCAAAACAGAGCATCAGTTTGCCTCGTATTATACGACACATTATATCACCTCGTAATAATTATTGGAAGAAAGACGGCGAGTAAAAGGATCAGCTACAAGTTTCATGCATAAAACATGCTATACGTTACTTCCGTTGGGAAGACATATGATTTTATTCAGTGAATTTCGTTCACTTTCCAAGGCGCTATAGAAATCACTATCTCGCGTATAGTATTTGTCGCGAGATGCCTCTGGCGGCACGGAATACCTCAACCGATCGGAATAAAACAACATCCACTGCCCGAGGAAAACAAAAGATACTCCTGATATCCATGTTGTTCGCCGGTATTGCATCCATTAGTGATCGTAGTTGAACACCTTAATGTCACTTTATTGATAAAAGACTATATGTCCAGATTGGTTGCACGCTAAGCAGTTTTATCAAAACGGATTCACCGCCCTTCAAAAAGGAGTGTTATGTGGATAGCTTGCAATGTGATTCAAAGTTTTTACAGAATATGGTTTACTCTTTTTGCGAGAAATAGAAAAAAAAGGCGATGAACGATTCTCCGTGTTACCTATACGTCCGTTGTACAGATCCCGGATAATTAGATAAAGCTTTGTTAAATCCATTAATGAAATAATCGAATTCTGTTGCATCCAGACTCTGAAATATAGAACTTATTTTTTGTCCCATAAAAGAACCCTGAGGGTGAAAAGTTTTTCAAGTTTTGTCTATATGTTCTTGAATCCCCACAGGTTGCGTGTAGATTCTACATGGATTCTTAATACCCTACAACGCCGGTAGCATCCTCAAGAGCAGAGTTGTCTTTCGCAGACACTGGAGTCAAAAACCTTTTCCTATAGATGCCAAGTTACTGACATAACCTGTCGATGGTATACTGCCCCCATGACGAAAGGGCATAACTGACAATTTTTCATATAGTGTAGGTGACTCAGTACATCATGTTTAACATGCAGAACACATAAAAAATATTAATTACAAGTGACCCTTTGTCTCATAATCCGCTTATAAAAATGACACTGAATAGGGCTTTACGTGTTGAACAAAATACATTTTGCTCAATATCTCCAAAACACCAAAATGTCAGTTATGCCCTTTTGTCGTGGGGGGGGGACAGTATAGGCAAGGACATTGTCAAAAAAGTGCTCAACTAATATATACATGTAAGAATTGTGTTTGGGTCAGTGCTACAGAAATATTGCGCAACACCCCATCCTGTTGCCAATCGGGTCTGTGCAGAGAGTGAACGTAGTGGAGTAGTGATCGTGATATTTCTACTTTGAAATATATATTTTTTTCTTATTCTGAAGACCTATGGGGTTTTTATCTAATACCCTTTTTTCAGGCGGACCCTAGATCGGCTTATTTTATCCAGACCTGTCAATGGCGGCATTGCAGATGTTAACTTTAAATAAAATACAACTTTCTTGTCTGGCGAAGACTGCATTATATTGATACACGATTCGAGTTTTTTTTTTTACCTACAGCATTAAATGGCTCGGAAATGGAGCGAAATGTATGCAGGGACTTAAGTCGTCTTTGCTGTCTATGGTGAATGTAATCCAGTTCGGAGCAAAAGTCTATTGAGCGTAGAGCGGTCGGATGGAAATGTATGTGAAAGATTATACCGAAATTGAGAGGGGATATTGGTATATCAATCGCATTTCTGTAGTATCACTTATAAAGTTCAGATGTCGCGTGAGATGTAACGCAAATTGCCAGAAGCTTTTCTGATATACACATTTTATTTTGAATCCCTGACGGGCAACATTTTTCCGATGCAATCTGGCACTGCATTTATTGCATTTTTCGTCTGTTCCATTCATGGTTTTACCAAATAAGTGTAGAAAAGCAGATACATTTTCATTCTATCAGCAGATTTTTTTCAGAAATACAAAACGTAGTATTAATGATGTTATTGCAAGTGCATATCCATGACTGCATTATTCAATTGTGCCATGCTTTTTGTATCAATAAAGCGGTGAAGGGTATCTGAATTCAAGTCTAACAGTCATTTCGTGTGACAGCAAAGAAGAATGGTATTGCACTGTAAAACAAACTGTGTTTAGCAAATAAACGCTTTATCAAACACATCTTTGTTATCACTTTCTAAATATTGACGTTTATAACTGATTAACGGTTTTTACAGTGCATCGGATACATCATCTTAGCATCATCATTTTGTTCAGTACATCATGGATAACTAAACTCCCCTTTCGTCACAAAATTGATTTTCTTTTTTTAATTCATGCCAGCTTAAACACACATACATAGTTGTTTAAATGAGTGAGTATGATTATCATATTCGCTTCCGTGCGTCTCTAATGGCGAGATACTTAGCCACTAGGTAAATAAAAATGCAAAGTACTGCATCTAGATTGAACACTAAAATGTACATACATGAAAAATGTCTTAAACATTCAAAATTAATGGGTTTTTTAGGCGATGGTTGAAATATGGCAGCCTTCAGCCCCGTATAGATACGCACGACCTAGTTCGACTTCAAAATTGTGCATTCATTTCGGCAAAACGCAGACGTACGTACAATAACCGTTGCATTCGCCGAAGAAAACCTTTCAAGTCTCACAAGTATTGATTTACGATGCCATTTCAGTCATTTCGTGACTGAGTGATGTGATAAATGAGGGCCAATATTGCCCATAACCGGCACAAAAGAATGCACATGTGACTGCATGAAAGCACCTTTTCCACACACTGGTAGAAACGAACCGACACAATACCGTCTGCAGCGCGATACGTGTATGTGTGTTCTCTTTGATTCGCAGACGTAAACAACAATTTTTGAAATATGTCTACCCAGGTGCCCTTTGTCATAAAGCAGTAGACGTCATTTATAAAGGTTAGTTGGTGAATTAAACTTGCGACGGAAACCAAAAGGGCATTGACATATTTTTCTCTGTAATGCATCTTTGTCCTTGACAATTTCCATGTTGGTCATAAAATCATTGGCGCTCAATGAACAGTTGTAAAAACAAAGAAACACAAAACAAACACTCTGGAAATGCGCGTTTACAGTTTATGTCTTTAAGGGGTATTTGAAATAATTAAAATCATCTACATTTGAGGAAAAATAACATACAACTATTTTTAATTTGCTTTAAAACTTATGTCCAGCTGGTTTTGGTGAGAGTGAAATTCTTGGTAATAGGCTAATATTTTAAAAGAAGATCAGCCATGTGTACTCTCGTCTTTGCCTACAGGTTTAACAACCTGCATTTACAACCTTCCCTAAAGAAATGCAACTTTGTCCACGAGAGTACCCCCTCCCCTCACCTGTGTGCTTATCAGCTTTTCATCAGCTTATACATCCCCCACCAAGCCGGGAGGGTGGGGTGTGGTGTGGTGTCGCTTGCCTTGTAAAAATGCTTACATGTACATGTACATAGGCCTACCCAACGCCAATTCTCCTTGTTGAAAATTCTAGATCATGTGCTGGTTGCCTACCCCCCCCCCCTCCCCTCCCTCCATGCACCCCTTGTGGAAAATCTTTAATTCGTTCTTGGTTAGCAGCAGTACGAAACCCAAAACTGCACTACGAGGTGTGACAGAAAAGAAACGAGACTGTAACAGCCACGCCCATAAGTGCTAAATGGGGCGTTTTTCACTTGTACAGTTTTTTTTTGACGCACTGTATAGTATAGTGACGGAGCGAAGCAGGGGCATGCCACTCAACAGCCCGAGGAGGGGGCATTAAGCGAGATAGGTGAACAATATTATAGCAGAATGTTGAGGAGATGTTGGGCGACACAGTGATATGGACGGTGGGTTGATTGACATCGCGTCACGGGCGTGACTGTTACAATCTCGTTTCTTTTTTGTCACACCTCGTATGACCACTATAACTAAGGCCTACACAGCACTAAGTATGTTGTAGAAAACATTCAGCTATTTTCCCAATGTTCCTTTAAAACGTCTGGAAAGGAAAATATTTCTAGCATGAATTCGACGACCTTAGATATTAATCTGGATTCGTTCAGGAAATGAAGTTGACATTTTTATTTCGGGTTTATTTATTTCCAGTCTCGATCCGCGGTTTATGATTTCTCGAAATGGACCTTTCGGTTATTTTCCTTCATCTCAGGGCCTAAGTGCCCCTTAACTCCCGTAGACTTTATGAGTCATATGCCATCACTGATTACGACAGGGATGAAGAAAAACAAAAAGATATTTTCACAAAATAAAAAGCTCTTCATTTCATGTTTCAAATGAAACCGAATATGATGCACTTATGTATATGATATATATTTGTATATTTTCATGTTGTTTCTATGTGCAATATTATCAGTAAACATGTATATTTTCAATAGCACCCCAAATGAAGTACCTCAAACAACAATAATATATAAAAACAAACGAATAAAACAAAGCTAATACGGCATACGAAATCAGAGTCTAATTGACCAATCAAAAGTATGTTTCTATTGGATTTATGTGACTGTTTTTGAAGAAAACTCTTTCTGAAGTTATTTCCCTTCTCGACAGTGGACTGTTACATCAGTCAATGACAAATGCATGTGTGCACTACAGAAACTTGGATATTATTTCAACGCAATTGGTGTAGTCAGATAGAGTGTAGAATTTCATACCTTAATAATAATAAACCTTATTTCCTTGGAGAAAATCCATTTACTGTTGCTAAATTTACTGTTCATGCAGAATGACACTCTTACGTGGCAGAAGCTTCTCCTGAAAAAGCATAACAATGTAAAGGTCAATAACCCTTCACATCTGACCTTGAACCGTGGTTACTTCACAGAAATAGTGCACTATCGATTTGTGACATAAACACGAGTCAACCATCAGCATATATCAAAACGTCACACCATACACTGTACCATATATTGATGCACAGCGCAATAAATGAGTTGTACGAGAGACCTGCGACTACGTTATAATCCAGTTAAATTACGCGATGATGAATTGGTATGCTTATTGGATTTACAATACAGGAAACAACCCAATTGTGCTCATTGAAATGAATACCCCAACCTTCTCGGAATAGAAATTATGCCAATAGATAGAATAACTGCGAGTGACATCTTATTAGAAATCTAACAACACAACCATGCTGGCACCACTTCTTCAATACAATTGTCTACCAACGAAAACTCGACTAAAAACCGGGCATATTCAATTTCATTCGGTATTCACCGTTTTATTTATAAACAAGCTGGAACCCAACTTACACTAAATCATCAATTTGCTTTTAAGAAATTGGTTTATCAATGACCGATATAAAAGATATAAATGTTCTATGATTATCTCTTTTTCTTTCTTGTAATACACAATGGTCAGTGTGCTCGTACCAATTTTTCATGTGAAAGAAAAAAATGAATAACCAAATTCCAGCCTGTGTTATACGTAGTGACACTGTGTAATGTAATTTCGCTTAATTGCTCTGTAAGCAAGAATAACGATAATGCAATGTAAAGCAAACGCCTGGCAATTACAGTGCCAGTGCATTATTGTCCTGCACGGGTATAATTGGTTCAGCCCTCAGTCTTGGTGATGATGTGGGGGAGGGGATTTGCGACGAGACCACGTGAAACATTTTTCTTTTTGTTATAAATATTTTTTTCGCTCTATTTGTGAATTCCTCTGTTTTTTTTTGCATGCTAATTTTGATCTGGACATGTCTGCATTTTTGATAGTTAATGCTATCAGGCGCTACGAGATAAAGTAGGCATATCCAAATCATCCAAACATCAAAACAGGCAATATAGATGCAATGTTATAGTGTATGGGTATTTTTTTTTTCATATTGATGATTATGTCCGTTAAGACTATGTAGCACTTGCCATAATGCGAGTTCAGTTCACCTAATCGACATAATTGTACATAATTGTATTATAACTTTAACATCAATTCAACTGCAGCATTTGTGTCGATGATCTTTCATTTATTTATTATATTTCATTATTCTACAGAGGCCAGAGTAATAATTTCGATAAAAGGGGGTCTGAATCCGTTGTCCTGTGAAATTTAAATCTGAAATGGAAAACAAATTGTATGAGATTTTTTTATGTATTTGCATTTACCAGGATATTTCTGAACATTTAGAACTACCTTGATATGGTCATGAATATATATTTCAATATTAAGAATGCTATTTTTATTGTCTGATTCAGCTGCGAAACTATGATTTTTATTAGGGCAGAAAACTCAATTAGTAAACTACAAAAATAATGATTAAATAAAACAATCTAGCAAATAACAAAAATGTAAGTTAGACATTGTGATGTTTTCTTTTGCGAGAAATAAAATAGAAAAAAATACCAATTTATCCATGGAAATTACTGCAGAGATTGTGTGTTGCAATCAGCAAATGGCCACTTGTACAGTAAGTCGGATTTCAATGTTGTATGTCACACAACTTACATTGTATAAAACAGGTGTTACGGAAATACGCAACCTGCTTTTTATCAAATGACGGAGCACATTTTGAAAATCCAGACAATACAGCTAGTATTAGTCGCGGTGAAAAACACAGATATATGTATACAAATTAGTATACATTAACCCGTATCAAAAGTCAAAATGGTCATATTTGATTTCCAATCCAAATGTTTTCATAATAAATAATTTGGTCGTGCCTTTGTGATGAGGGATTATTAGAATAGCAGCTGATCTATATAATTGGTCAAAGAGAAATGATAGTACATTGACAGCGGCACGATAAAAATAAGTACAGTCTCGAGGAAAAGATTAAAGGACAATTCCTTCTGTCGGGGACCTGAGTTGGAAAATTCCTAAAATACATTTTGATTTGAAGGTTAATTCCAGAAACGTAATAATCTGAATGTTGCGCGCGATTGTTACTGGAAACTTTTATTGTCAAAAGGAAAACAATGCAGGTAAACTTAGATAGACTGCTACAATACATTCACATCATTCTACTGCTGCTATTACTGTAGCAGCAGGAATATAAGTGTTTCATACAAGACAACACTATTGCTGCTATTGCTACGACGGGGATGACAATGAGGAGGAGTAGAACTATTACTACTACTACCACTACTACTCAACTACTACTTATACTACTCTACTACCACTACTACTACTACTCGACTACTACTAAAACAACTCTACTACTACTACTACTACTACTACTACTACTACTTCTACTCCTACTACTACTACTACTACCACCACTACTACTACTATACTACTACTATTCTATAACTAGCCCCTACTACTAATATTATAAATTTACTACTTCTACTTCTCTACTCCTACTACTACTACTACTACTTCTACTAATACTGCAGCTGCTACTACTACTACTACCACTACTACTACTACTACTACTACTACTACTACTACTATTATTATTATTATTATTATTATTATTATTATTATTATTATTATTACTACTACTACTACTACTACTACTACTACTACTACTACTACTACTAACACTATTAATACTAATACTCCATTTTTTACAATACTGTACTAGTATGGTATCACTACTGCTAGTGCACTAATTCCTACTATCACCGCCACCACCACTACTGTACTAGTACAACAACTACTTATATTACTAAAACTCCTACTGTTATTCTACTACTTCTTCGTATAGTAACATTACTTGTATTACTGCTATAATACGTTCACATCTACTACTGATATTTCCGAAACAGTAACGGCAGGTAAATAACCGTTTCATACAAAAACAACAGATACTTTGTTGCTATTGCTAAGAGGAGAAGGAGGAGGAGAAGAAGGGGAGGAGAAGGTGGAGGGGGAGGAATAGGAGGAGGAAAAAGAGGAGGAGAAATTAGAGTTTACTACTACTAGAGTATCTATTATCACCACCACCTCCACTACTTACTACTACAAATTTTATTATGACGACTACTATCCCACTTCTACCAATCCCCCTACTTCCATTACTACTACTGCTATTGTATTACTACTACTACTACTACTACTGCTACTACTACTACTACTACTGCAACTACTACTATTACTACTGCTACTATTACTACTGCTACTACTTCTACTTCTTTTACTATAACTTCCATCACTACTACTACTATTACTACTTCTACTACGACTTCTGCTACCACAATAACGTTGTTACTACTACTACTACTACTACTACTA
>JZLH01S0103886.1:12911-36675 GCA_001188425.1 Eucidaris tribuloides
AGAAGTAAGTACTGGTAATCTTAAATCCCAAAAGCTTCAAAGAGCTTGAAAAGTTTATTTTTCAGGAATTTTTCATGAATCATACACAAATCCTGCTGCGTTCATTTAATTTATCATTAATTTTCGATGGAAATACAGAAAACTCTGGGAAAAGTAGTATGTCACTGTAGGAAGAAGGTCACTTCATTAGCATACTAGCTGGGTGTAGAACATGAACAGAGCAGAACACATGTCAGTTTAGATTTTACTTGCTGTACCATTACTGACAGTCAATATGAATGTACACGTAGTTCAAAACAATTATATTTTACTCAGTCTGCAAATAGCAAATGAAACACAGCTAATGGCGTGTAGATTCGTCATTGAAGCAAACAAGTGTCAGAGACTTGAAAATCCTAAAATAATGCTTCTTCCCCATGCCTTATGAAGAGGTGGAGGGGGCAAATGATGAGAAAGGAAAATCATAAGTTTGAAATACGATTATTTTCATTTCAAAGTCTAGATGGCTAGATGAGAACTTCCACTTTTTTATGATTTTGTATTATTTTATAAGTATGTAGTTGGTTTGTAGATACACAAATTTTGAGTCACACAAATGATCCAAAAATAGAAGAAACAGCACACTTTTGATATGTTTTCGATCTGACATTATCCATCCAGCTGTACACCTGTTTGGTGTGGAGAACGTGGTGTGCGCCATAGCTGGGGGGCTTCCACAGCACAACAAAAGATGATGCAATATCCCAGATTTACAATTGCTCTTGAACTTAAGAAATACATACGTGAAGACACCCGTCTTATACTCTTGGAAGCCCCCCAGGTATGGAGGACGAAGTGATATCTTATACTCAAATGAAAGAGGTCTATAGCTTCACTTTCAAGCAGCACTTTCATTACGATCCAGTTATGTAAATTTTTGTGTGTAATATTAGCTGTGGATACGTAAAGTCCGTTTCACAAGGTACATGTACATTACAGTTAATAACTTGCCATTTCATAAATTTAATAAAAAATATCAAAAAAGCTTGATGTGAGCTTATTTCACATATACCGAGTGAAAGATGAAAAGCTTAATTGTTTTGATGTCGGCTGCAAGTTGATCAAAAATAATAAAAAAATTAATGAAAAATATAAGTGTGAATTCTGTGTTAAGTTCATTCCATACAACTTTGTTTTATTGTGTTTTGGAATAGGATACTGAATGTTTGTGGTTGTACATGTAGTACAGTTCGAACTCAATTAACCGGCCATGTTGGGACCAGCAGCCATCCGGATAAGTGATATGGCTGGATAAGAGGGATAATGTACAAACACAGTATGGGGGAGGCTATACATGCCATAAGTTATAGTAAAAACAACACACACACACCATATGCAAACATGCTACAGACCACACACACATGTGACACTTTATTTACTGTCCCTGATACCCAGCTGATTTCTGTGTACACTTCTGATAAAGGTGTATCAATTACACATAATGACTGATAAGTCCATTGTCCGGATAATAGAGAGCTCCGGTTAACTGATGGCCGTATAATCGAGGCCGAACTGTAATCAGGATCAGAATTTTTGTAAGGGGGGGGGGGGGTGGCAATTGGGATGTATGCCCATCAATCAAAATAAATGGAAAAAATATTAACTCAGGGCTGTCAACCCTCCCGCTTTTGGCGGGAGTCCCCGGAGTCCTGCCATTGAGCTCATCCTCCCGCCGTCCCACCAATCTCCCGCTTTATGAGAAAACCTCCCGGCAAACGTGTAGGACAATATGGAAAATATTACAAATGAAGTGTTTGGCTAGTAGTTTGGCCGGGAAAAAAAAAAATTTGGCGGCCCAAACAATAGTTTTTGGTCATTGCTGGCTCCCTGCCCCCCCCCCCCCCCACACTGGGAAGTGCAGTTAGGGTAAAAAATACTTCCTGTACTCTAGAAACATCTGCATAGATGTTTGCAATGTGTAAAGTACCCAATACTCGGATTAAACACAGGAATAATGCCTGTAGAAATCGGTGAACATGCACTCTTGGGTATGCACCAGAACCCACAGTTTCATATTGAAAATCAAAAAACCATACCCCTCCCCCCTCGATCGCATATGTGGATTTCAGGAAATTTGGAATACTCCCTGTGGCAATAAATAGGATCTTAAGAAGGAATATATCATCTCAAATTTTTGCATTAAAGTCATCTTATGCAACATTTAAAAATTTTTTTTTTTCCAACGTTTAAAAAATGTTTCTACCAGTAGGACCCATTACATTAATCTTCATTATACCCATCGTGTGTGTGTGTGTGTGTGTGTGTGTGTGTGTGCATTTGTAAATGTCGCCAAACGGGGACACAAGTACATGTATGACACTCCACATTCAGACTAAGGACCATTCAGAAAATGGCAATGGTCCACATTTTTAAACCTAGTGCAAACGACTGCAAATTTGAAATGCAATCGCATGAGGGCATCATGTTTTTAGAGATTACTGTACACAAAAATGTTAAAAATCACTATATTTTACACATATGGGCATCCTCAGTTGGTAAGAATTGCATCACTTGGCAGTCGAATATCACACATACACACACATCTTCATTTGTATGTCTGTTATCAGTTAAAAATTACTTCCCTGTTTGGGAGGAATTGCACAAGTGTGTGTGGGTGTGTGTGTTTGTAATCGCCTTCAACTGGGGACGTAAGTATGACACTCCACTATCAGATTGGGGACGTTAGGAAAACGGGGACGGTCCCCACCCCTCAAATGGCCAGAAATCAAACGTAGATGGCGCTAAAGCGCCTTAGAAAATGGCCCAAAATTTGTGTGCACCCCCAACGTCCCCGGTTACTGGTGAAATATCATACACATACACAAACGTCCCCGATTGCATGTTGTAAACGGGAGTGTGTGTCCTCGATTGCATGTTGTATACGGAGTGTGTTTGTTTTTTTACTTGTCCCCGTTTGGCAGCAGTTACACGTATAGGGGTGTGTGTGTGTGTGTGTGTGGGTGTGTGGGGGTGGGTGTATGCGAGTGAATACACACTAGCATGGTAACTCACCACTACACAGTCGAGAACCACTTAGTCTACCACCCAATTAGTCTAGCAGCACATTCTGGATTTAAGCGATTAGAATTGATATTAGGGTTTGGGATTAGGGGTAGGGTTTGGGATTTTAGGGTTTTAGATTAGGGAATGGCCTCAGATAAGTTAGGGCTGGCATACAGTAGACTCTCGTTATAAAGAACACATAACAAAATCTCAAAATAACAAATTTTTACGGTCCCAAATTTGGAAGTATTCCTTGCATTTTATTGCTTTTGTAACCCTGATATAATAAATTTTGAGTCCCAAGTTTGTTACGAGAATCCACTGTATATACATGTACCAGCATAACATAAAAACAAACTGTCTAGTAGACCAAATGGGTATAGACCAAATAGCAACAAGCTCTCTAGCACCACCCGACTTCACTGTACAGTGCACCCTCATTATAAAATACACTGATATGACAAAATTTTATTATAAAGAAGTAAAATCTTTAATTCATTATCTTGGATTTCCCTTGTACAGATGACTCCGCATAACTTGACGTCGCACAAGTCAATTTATCGCCTATATCAATATATTTTTGACAGTCCGAATTTGCTGTATGCTTTTTCAAAGGGAAGTTTTTCTTGTATGTCAATTTTTAAATCGAATTTCATATATTCATATTTTCAAGTCCCAAAAGGAGCAAACGTGTTAAATCATTCGCCTAAGTCGAAGTGGCCATAACTGTCATTCTTGATGGTCTTAATCGGTTGACTTTTTGATCTCTGCCTGTCAGCATGACCGTGAAGATGTCATAAATTTCCCATCCCTCTCTGCCTTGGTACACTTTTGACAGCCTTCAATTCCCTATACGTGTTTCCCTCATCTCTGACACAGAATTGTATTCAAAACTGTAACTCGAATATTGTCTAAGTTGACATGTTTTGTGTGGTCCCCAGTGATTCGACTTATGCAAAGTTTACTGTATTTTGTTTTTGCAACACTGATATAAAGAAATTTAGTTGTAACGAAGAAATTTCATGGGTCCCAAGGACTTCTGTATAACGAGAGAGCATTGTACTTGCAGCAGATCAGGATAGTGCACAACACCTTAGGTTACATTGCCGGTTGCCGGCAGAAGGGCCCTAGCACATGTTCCCGGCAGAAGGGCCTTAACAGCAAGTTTTCTCAAATTTGAGAAATATTGCCTTATTTGATTTGCACTGAACAGACTGACAAAAGTATCTAAAAATATCATACTACATTGATTTCATGTAGAAAGAGCCAATGGTTTTCAAGTTAGAGACAATTTAGTGTTCAGGCCCTTCTGCGGGGAACGTATGCTAGGGCCCTTCTGCCGGACAACTGACGACATCCCCTGGGACACATCACTCATGAGCATTTATCACAGTCAGTAGTTTCTCCAAAATAAAATGAAAAGACCCAAGTACAACAATCCAGCATTACAAGAGATAAACATGGGGACACAATGTAAGTTTTCAAGTTTTCAACTTTATTTAAAGATTGATTTCAGGATTTGCAAGTCCATCACTTCCCTTCATTATCAATACCATACAGTAGATTAGTACTTACAAATGGTGTGCTGAAAGTTGGAGATCCATACGTCATGAATCTGTTGTTTTATAAGAAAAACTAATAACGATAAGCTACTAGAATATTGTTCTTTCCGGGAGTTTAAATTTTGCTCAAATTGCGGATCACGGTTATGTGTATGTTTACACGACCAGCGGAGCACATTGATTGGTTAAACTGCTAAACTCCACCCGACCTTCAGCTAACGGCTGATCGGTCAATTTTGGAACTTTTGGAATTTTGGAACGGAACGGCCCGTTCACGTGCACGTCACTGTGTTAATTTGAAGTTTCAATGTCCAGATTATCACCAAAACTATGTTTTCTACCTAAAGGTTTTATGACAGGTGATTATTTATACTAATCTTCACATTGTTAACGATTTGAGCTGATTTCATTCATTTTCTGGCGTGCAAATCCCGTACTCTGTCTTTCATAGCCTCATTGCAGAGTGAAATTCTCTCTCATATCACAACTTTTCCTTCCCTTATGATAGGACCCACATCAAGTCTACATTGCAAACCTATTCAATGATGTGCAAAATTTTTGTAGCATGGCTGTTAAATGTGTTAGGACAATTTTGTTCAAAATGGGATTGTTTTGGGGTTTGAGTTTTTCTTGTTTTTTTTTTTTTCAGTTTTTTTTTTTCATTTTTGGGGTCCTCTCAGAGATCAGTCTATACTCTGGCTGAAGAGAAGTAATACAGATGAGATCAAATATCAACTAAGGATCATTTGCTCATGAATCCGAAGCTTTGAACACCATGTCACGACACCTGAATCGTACGGTAACCGAGTCAGTATCACTTGATCCCTGCACCATGTGTCGTCTTGGACAAATGCTGCTTTTGCCTTTCCTCAGTGTCTCAAAGTCTTCAATTCCCTTCATTGGTTCATAGCATACATCCCTTCCATACAACACCTTTTGACATGAATCTGTGTTTGGAGAAAGACAAATTAATTCATTGATCACTTTTTTATTCCAAAATGACATTATTTTTTAATTCACAATTTAGAATGAATATCTACAAACAATACAAAATTCACATGTAATCCAATGCCTGGAGACAATACATTATGAATGGTAAAAGTCACAGTTTTGGTACTTGGAGCCCGATACCTAGGCATTAACAGGGCCAAATGAGCCATTTGAAAAATTTTTGTATCCCCTTGCCATACAGATGATTCTGCCAAGTTACAGGTTAGTGACATGATTGGGAACACTTGAAAATGCCTCAAGAACCAAATGAGTTGAAATATATACCAACTATACACTAGCAGGAGTGGATCTCCCACCTGGGAGGATTTGTCTGTAATTTGTTTACTTAGGGAGAATCAAGCATAAACATAGGAGTATCTTAATTTTTTCTGGGGACGATAAAAATAAGCCCCGTAGAGAGCCACACAGCAGGTTTCCGTGCTACGAGTGATATTGACATTGTTTATTTTAGAATGAGTCAATGTTTGACTACAAGATTTTCACAGGAGAATCCTTGCATAGTTTACGTGATTCTAGAGTAGTTTCAGCCCAAGTTGAGGACTACCCCAATCATGTCATTTACCTTTAACATCTCAACATCCATTTTTATAAAGAAGATGATAATGTGATTTTTCCCTTCCGCGAACTGTCATGAACACTTTTATTATTAAAATATGAAGGCATTAACTTACATTGTAATGTAACATAGCTGTCTTACTTTTGGACCTACATGTATGATGTAGCAATGAGAACGTTTTTAATAATACTATACATGTATAAAGACTGGGCCTTGGGGGACTGCCCCTGGTTTTCTTGGGGGACTGGTGGTCCATTTGAAGAACTTTCGATAATTTTTCCCTAAGGATCATTCCTAAAAATTTGTTTTAAATCCAACAGCATGTTTTAAAGAAGAAAATGTAAATATGATTCATCCCCATAACCCCCCCCACCCCCCCAAACTGTTATTCTCCTTAGGGACGATATGGGTTACCCTGCACACTGTCATGAAGAACAATTCTTCATGTATATATAAGTACGTATCTCCACACAAAAAAGGCCTGGCAAAACTACTTTTCAATCTAGAATGAATATGTTTGAAATTACATATAGAGTGTGATCAGTTAATGTCACGGACGGACACTTTCAAAAAATGACCATTACTGAAGGCATAAGGAAAAAATGACAAGATATGAAGGGTTGCTGTATGATTTATTGTAGAGGCTATCAGTAGATGTACTGAATAATGCTAAAACCTTCCTTAGGCTATCAATAATGGTCATTTTTAAAAAAAATGTGACATTAACTGATCACACTCTATACATAGTTATGGTCTTTGGGAGCCCTGCCTCATTTCTGCCTCATTTCTGCCAAATTTGGTCTTAATCCAATTTAGTATTTACTATTTGTGATGGCCTAGTGGTTAGAGCATCCGCCTCACGTCCGGAAGGTCACGGGTTCAAGCTCCGGCTGGGTCATACCAAAGACCTTTAAAAATGGTACCTTCTGCTTTATAGCCAGGTGCTCGGCATTCTAGAAAAGAGAAGGGTAATAATGATAACAACATTTACGTTATGCAGGGCCCACTGGGAGAACAGTCTATTTGACTGAAGTGGCTATCCTGGGTAAATAAAGATCTTATTATTATTATATCATTATATTTTAATGAAGAAGATGAAATGTGAAAAGTTTAAGCATGATGCACAATGGACAAAATGCGATTGCAGTAGCTCACTTGAGCCTTTGGTTCAGGTGAGTTAAAATATTTCTTTTCCATTTACATGGTAATGAATGGTCATCAGTACTGACTTTTCATGGAATGCAAATCAAGAATCCAAATATTTTCCTAGGATCTCTTTTATTGCAGGACAAGTTAACCCTAATCAGCTGGCTTTTATGGCTATGCTATATTCGGGATGGAGGGGGGGGGGGGGGGGGTGGGGGGGGGGGGGGGGGGGGGGGGGGGGGGGGGAGGGGGGGGGGGGGGGGGGGGGGGGGGGGGAGGGGGGGGGGGTGGGGGGGGGGGGGGGGGGGGGGGGGGAGGGGCGGGGAGGTGGAGGGGGGGCGGGGGGGCTGATTCTGCCCCCCCCCCCCCCCCCGAGATCTTGGCCGTCGACCGTGCGATTGTGCTGAACATGGGCACATATGTCGCCCATGAAATCATCAACAAGACTGCATAGTTAATTACAATTAATTCATATTAATTATGCTAATTTATGCATAAAATCATAATTAAGCTCTAAATCACTAATCAAAGCTCCAAAAATGCTATTTTTTTTGGTCTGGACACTCTTTTTAGTGTTCTTAGCAAATGCACTAGAAAAAAATCTGGAATCAAAATTGATTTCCTATGTATTTTATTGTTGTTTTTTAATTTCTTATGTATTTATTTGTTTTTTGAACTTTTGTTTTTATGTTTTTTTGCTGAAGTTTGTCGGGGACACTTTTGCGATCATAAACATCACAATATTGATTGATTTCAACTAGTAAAAGTAAAAATAATCATACATTTATGATTTTTGGCTGAAAACACAATTTGCATTGATTTTGTACAGGAAATCATGTTTTTGAGCAATTTTTGGTCTGACATGCAAGTACATGTACGAAATGTTACGTAACTTTGGAACCGCATACCCAGACATCACAAATTTGGTCTCAAAAGATGGGTGAGACTCGAGAGAAAAACGTCATGAAACGCCGCGGCAAGTGCTTTGCGCATTGCCGACATATTGCGCGAAACGTCTAGGGGAGCAGATTCCCCCCAGCCTTTTTAGGGTTAATGGTGGCTTCTGGCCAGTGAAGGTAAATGTTTGATATACTAACAGCATTAAACATACCACCATGTCCATACCCTCCAGTTTTGATGTTAGTGACCAATAGTTGATGCATTGCGCAATGGCTTTCACCACTGATGATTAACACTCTGAAAACAAACATAAGGAGGAGAGTAATGACAATTCATGTACACTATAGTAATAACAAGAGAGGTAGAAGAAGGATAAGTAGTAGTAGTTAGTAGTAGCAGTAGCAGTAGCAGTAGTTGTGGTAGAAGTAGTAGTAGTAGTAGTAGTAGTAATACAGGGGAACCTCGTTATAACCAAGACCTACAAACCATGACAATTACCTTATTGTATCAGATTTCTCACTTTATCAGTGTACAATAACAAAGAAGTTTTAAGAGTTGGGACTTGCAAAATTACCTTGTTATAAGAGGATTTTGTTATATCAACCTCTTTATAATGGGCTTCCACTGTAGTAGTAGTAGTAGTAGTAGTAGTAGTAGTAGTAGTAGTAGTAGTAGTAGTAGTAGCAGTAATAGTAGTAGTAGTAGCAGTAGTAGTAGTAGTGGTAGTAACAGTAGAAGAAGTACAGTGCACTCTTGTATTTAAAGGCAAGGTTCACCCTGACGTCAAGTTGGTTTTAATAAAAGCAGAATAATGAGAGAAACATATTAGTGAAAGTTTGGCGAAAATCCACCAAAGAATAACAGAGTTATGAAGGTTCAAAGTTTACATTTTGTGACGTCACATGCGAGCAGCTCCCTATAATCTATTATAAATTCCATAAAAGGGCCGTTTTTTTCAGAAATTTGAGAATTATTTTACTTGAGCATTCAATATATTATCAGAAACATTATTTCATATAGGCGTCTGTGAAAAAACCCCATTCAATTATCATGAACCATTACAAAATGACAATTTATGGAATTTATATTACGTGACATATAGGGAGCTGCTCGCATGTGACGTCACAAAATTAAAACTTTGACCCTTCATAACTTTGTTATTCTTTGGTGGATTTTCGCCAAACTTTCACTAATATGTTTCCCTCGTTATTCTGCTTTTATTAGAACCAACTTGACATCAGGGTGAACCTTGCCTTTAAGAACACTGATACTAACAAAATCTTGTTACAAAAATATTATGTTGAAATTATCTTTGTCAGTAGCGTAGCCAGCTTTTTGCCATTGGGGGGGCAAGGCACCCGAATGTACCGACAAACTCCCGACGTACCGACATATTCATGTTGTATAATGATAACAGTTAAATGATTTACGATAATAGTGAATAATTAATACACAGGGGCGGATCTAGCTCTTTGGTAAAGTTTTTTTTGAACGAATGGTGATGGGAGAAAAAGAAAAAATGTATGTTTGCGCGCGAAGCGCGCCGAAAATTTTAAAATTGTGTATGTTTGCGTGCAAAGCGCAGTGAAATTTAAAAAAATAGCGTATGTTTACACGCCAAGAGCCCCGAAATTTAAAAACTAGTATATGTTTGCGCGTGAAGCGCGCCAAAAATTTGAGAATTGTGTATGAAAATTTGTTTGCACTGTTTTTTAAAACAATTTTGTAATACGTTTTGGTTTTCCTGACGTCTACTAACATAATAAGACCACACAAATTCTTCACTTGGCAGCCCAAGGGGGGGGGGGGTTAAACCCCCTACCCCCCCTTGTAGATCGCTACTGATACAACTATAAGAAGTAATCCGCAAAACACGAAACGTCCAGAAAACGTTTTCTCCTGCGTTCTAGAAAGGTCGATGCGTTTCTCGTGCCGAAGGAAACGTTTTCAAACGTTTTAAACGTTTCCTTAGGCACGAATATGCTTCTTCTACTAATAAGTAATGTATGCGCAGAGTGAGCAAGCGACACGACGCATTTCGACATCAATAGATTTTCAAGTCAAAGAAATTGAAAGTTATATTTTCTACAATCGTAACAAAGCCTTCTGATGTTCTGATATTATTTTATATCAGCACTCAGCAGTACTGTAATTTAATAGGAACACACGAGTATAAATCATGCAACAAATTTTGTTCAACATTGCTTGGGAAGAAGATTTTTCGAAGTCTATGAGAATATAAACGTGTGGGCAAATTAAAGGCAATTTGGTGGCTTTTGATTTGGCTGGTGAACGAGGAACGGGCCGAAGGCAAAATATTTCCATCCAACTTCACATGGTGGAGCTAGTGTGCCCCGGTATCAAATAGCGTTCTATTCTTTTTTCCCCAAGATTTTTTTCCTAAATGTACATGTTGCTGAAGATGTTGAAATCTTTCAACAGTTTAATGTTCTCGGCCTGTAAACATTTTGTCGGTACAATAATGATGTTCGGGTCGGTTGATTTGGAACGTGTCTGTTGTAGTACACTTGACTCAGTTGACTGTACTATACCACTAATGTTCCAATGTCATCAATCATAGTATTCATGACAAGGCGGTTTGCTGGTTTACCGAAAAACACCTGACATGAAGAACATCACTTATGCGTAGCGAGCGGAGCGAGGCGAGCTTGGAAAAAATGATTTTTACATTTGAAAATGTATTTCTTTCAATATTTTTGTCGTTTATAAGATATTTCGTCGGATAAAATTATTTTTTGTCGTCCCCGATGTACGACTGGAGCTGGAGTCCTTCGTGTAACCGACAAAATTCTGAAAAGCATTATTTGGGGGCAACTGCCCCCCCTGCCCCCCTTTGGCTACGCTAGTGATCTTGTAACTTATTGTTTTATTAGACCCGTGATTATAAGGTAATCATTTCCAATATAACACAAAGTTAAATTTCCCTTATGTCCCCAATTGTTTGTAATAAGTGAGAGTTTACTGTAGTAAGTAGAAGACTAGTATAGTAGTAGATAGTAGTATGTAGTTAGAGTAGCTAGTAGTAGTAGTTAATCAGTAGTAGTAGTAGTAGTAGTAGTAGTATAGTAGTGTGTGTAGTGTGGGTAGTAGTAAGTAGTTAATTCTTATCTATAAAACATTGTGAAGAAAGTTGTAACAGTGAATAGCAGATATCAAAAGAGTAGCAGATGTCGTTAGTTATGCTAATGCCTAATTATTATCACTATCACTTTGCTGTCGGTGTCCAATGTATTTTTTACTACACAAAATGATCTCAGTAACTGCCAAAATCTCAGTTTGTGTATCTAAATTAGTTTGACTTTTTATGTAAATTTGATTACCAAAGTGAGTGTTTTAAGTACTTTAGTAATAATACAAATAGTAGTTAGATTTCATGTCATACATTACATTAATCAAAGTGAGGAAACTCAGGATAAAGTGTAAGAGTTCAAGGGGAAACAAATGCAAACGTACAGCAAATTGCAAAAGTTTCGTCACAAATATATGAATAGTTTATAACCACACTATGTTGCATTAATTCTTACGACTAATGTTGCCAGCATAAGCATATAAAAAAAAAGAAAAAAAAAAAAAAAAAAATAGTTAATCAACAATTATCCTTAGAAAGGGTTGGGGGGGGTGGGGGTCAGGAATCTGCCATTTCAATCCTACCCCTCTCCTCCCCCCCCCCCCAATATATATAGTCAAGAAAGGCCAGCTTGATTAGGATTAAGTATTTAATAGTTGAAGTTATGTACCCATAGTGCATAAATTATCAAATTAAAATTGAGTTGCAAATTTCATACTTACTTGTTTAGGATTTAACCACAATTTGCATGGGTGATGTACCCAAAACAAAAATAAACTACAAATACTGCACTTGATAAATACTGTACAATGCAGATTTGGTCGAAGTTTTGATGTTAACCTGTTGGAGACTAAGTACGAGTTAACTCGTGTTGGGGTCTATGGAAAATGCGTGTTCTAGTGAAATCAAATCGTCTCCAATGGGTTAATAAAGTTCTAAACGCCTCTTCTATTCAGTCTCATCAGGTGAAGTTATTATTACCTCAATTTATCAAGTACAGTGTACAGATTAGGCAATTACCAAACAATAAAATTTCTTGGTTCCATATGCAATTTGCCACTTTGCAAATCAAAACATAATTCTTGGTATTCGCAACACGGTGCGCGACCTTTCAAGTCCAGCGGAAATGACAATTTTCAACTTGGGGGTGGAAATCAGCAACGTGGCCATTTCACCCACTTTACGGTATGTTTTTCATCCACACAGGGTTGTGAGTGACCACAAAATAATAAAGAGCCGTAAAAGCTGAAATTGCAAAAAGCTCCTATACTTTTGTAAAGAGAGAATTCACAAAAAGCTGAAAATAAGCTAAAAATTAAAACAAAGAAAGATGAAATCAGCTTTAAAGCTGAATTCTCACACCCCCGTCCACGGGTATTTCTACAAATTTTTTAAGTTTGGTAGTAAATAAACTAAAAATTAAAACAAAAAAAGATGAAATCAGCTTTAAAGCTGAATTCTCACACCCCCATCCACGGGTATTTCTCCAAATTTTTAAGTTTGGTAGTGTGTGAATAGCAATCTGATGCTTCACGAATGAAAACCAAGGAAAAATGGAGGAAGAATTCAGTGAAACAAGTCTAAATATCACAAGGGAAATATATGGCATGTAATGTTTACATTAAATGTGCAGTAGCTAGGCTTCATGCCATCTATTATTTCCCATGAGACATTGTGAATTTCGGTCTTTGGACCTGATAGGTAGCGCACCATATTTTGAATATCGAGAACTAAAAAGCTACGAAATCCAGATATTAGTCTGCACTTCGGACAAAACATTGGTTTGTACATTACTATGGATTTTCACATACTTTCACTTATCTTGTAGAATGTAAGAGCTGTTGATCCAACTCATTTCAAAATGCATGCAAATCAACATTTACCCAAACATACTTTATTCAGATTTCAGAAGTACAAAGAATTTATATTTTTCATGAGAAACTTTGTATTTCTGGCAATTTTCGTGTCCAAAACCAATGGGGAGTGCTGCCGCTATGACATCACGCAGTTGCCAACTCATGAGGGTGGTGTAAGGATTTCATGAATTTTAATCAGAACTGTGAATGAAGTTTCTTGAATGGATTATAAAATTTTGTTCAAATTTTCGCTTTTGTTTCCCCGACATGTTTTGCAGTTTACGAAATCACATTATTTTTTTTTAGTAAAGTTCACTTTTGTTGTTTCCCCGACATGTTTTGCAGTTTATGAAATCACATTATTTTTTTTAGTAAAGTTCACTTTTGTTGTTTCCCGACATGTTTTGCAGTTTATGAAATCCATTATTTTTTTTAGTAAAGTTTACTTTTGTTGTTTCCCGACATGTTTTGCAGTTTATGAAATCACATTATTTTTTTAAGTAAAGTTCACTTTTGTTGTTTCCCGACATGTTTTGCAGTTTATGAAATCACATTATTTTTTTTTAGTAAAGTTCACTTTTGTTTCCTGACATGTTCTGCAGTTTATGAAATCACATTATTTTTTTAGTAAAGTTCGCTTTTATTTTTACAAAATACACACAATATTAAATTATTGCATTCTGAAGAAAAGTAAAAAAAAAAATTTGTGGAATATATTAATAATTCACGCTCGAAGTCATCCATTCAAAATATTTGTTTGTACAGATGATTCCAACAGAGCGGTATGAAAATATGTTTATCAGATGAAATGGGCAAGCTCTACATTACAATTATTTTCCATCATACACCAGTTTATTTATTCAAGAAACACTCACAAGTTTCACAATACATAGTGTAATTATGTAAAATACAAACATCATAATACCTTTATTAATAACATGATGAATAACATTTTCATTTGGGGTAAAAACAAAATAGAAACAACACTAATTTAACAGCACCATCAAAATATCTGAAATATTTTCTTGATGTATCTCTATGACTGGATAGAAAAAATTAAACAAAAACAGTATATTTTGTCAAAAAAATGTGCCTAGGCAAGGTCAGTAAGAATCATTTCATACCTTTACGTATGACTGTAAGTGACCTATTAATTGAAAACTTGATCAAAAACAAATACGAACATACAACTTGAATAACGGGAAAAAAAAAATAAGGTTCATATAACTTTTTGGGCACAGAAACTGAAGTTTATGATAACCCAACCAATTTTTCTCCCCTCCTAATAATTTACTCTGGCAATGCCCAGGAATGCGAATCAATCAATTTCCTGGTTTAATTGGGCAGGGGCCCAACCAAGTGTATAGAACTTCTCTGAGAGGTTTACGGAGAAATGTGATCTTTGTGGCAGCATTTTCTCCATACTGTAAGCCTCCTGAAGAAGCTCAAGACAGCTTGATTGGGTCCCTGCCCAACTAAACCAGGAACTTCAGATTGATTCCCTGCTCCATGATTGTGCCACCTCTAGTTTCATGATGGGGTGCAGCAGGGACGTGCTACACAGCAGCCAACAGAGTGGGATAGGTGAACAGCACTATACCAAAATGTTAATAAAATGTCCCAACACAGAGTGACTTGAGCGGTTGGTTGATTGACACTGCATCATGGGCATGGCTGTCACAGTCTCGTTTCTTTTGTATCGCATCTTGTAAAACCTCCGTGTGCGTCACTCATTATTGACAATGCCAATTTGTACGCACAGTAGTCCTGGGAGGAACCCACATTCAAAATAAAAGGATTACTGCATAAAATTATATTAAAAAACAAAAATGATGCTCTATTAACCAAATTCTATCTCACCTTTATTTAATAACAAACTGTACACAAACTTGAATTATATCCAACTTAACCCCATCCACCAACTAAAATGACACACACACTGTAAGTATTCCAAAGCAGACGAAATAAAGGATAGTAAAATGTACAAGTGAGTCCCAAAGTGCACAAACTACTACATTCAGATTCATATTTACACTTCACCAAAGAATACATTTTTGTTAATTAGGAGCAGCCCCACCCCCTCAAAATAAACAAATGTTTATGATTATTTACACTACAGGTAATCACATGTATAATGAGAGTTCTACAGCAATAGCTCAATATAATTGCTACATATACCGACACATTCTCACTCACAGTTTTCTTTTAAAGATTGGGTCGTGGATTTGTAAGACCATCACTTCCCTTCATGTCATTACCAAATGTTTAAGTACTTACAAATTGTGTGTTGTGTCATGAACTTCTTGTTTTATGAGTTAAACTAAGTTATGATATGATGCAGTATTTGGTACCCTGGGGTACCAACTAGAATCCCGCATTTTGTTGAATTATTTATTTATTTTTTAGCACTGTACCCTGGCTTACAAAATTATGTAAAAGTTATGTAATAAGTGTGAAAATAACAAATTCTAGCTTCATTTTACGCCCATTTTTCGTAAGTTTATGCCTTTTTGTTGTGCACATTGCACAGCCTCTTGCCATCATAACCACTGATTTCAGCGATCATTACTGAAGAAAATACATTTTTGAACGCAAGAGGGCGCTGCACAACGTGGTACCCACCCTGCCGGGATGGCGTTGGTGCAATCATATGCTGGCCGAATATTGTTTTTGTGAGTTCAAATTTTGCTCAGATAAGCGCTGCGACCAGTGCCGAGTATATGGTCAGCTGCATGAATTGATTGTTGATCTATGATGTATTTGTATGTTTATTTTTAAATTGAAACATGGTTTAAGTATGACTTATTCACAATATCACATCACTCTTACATCACTCTTACATGTAGCAAACCTGTAATAAAAGATACTGCATCTAAAAACAATTTTTGATGAAAATACAGACAGGGATGTCATGATGTAGAAACTGACCGGTCAACAATTTCATGTTGCACTGGTGTGACATAAAAAATCTATTATTATTTAAGACACAAGTTAACAATGACCTCAGTTTAAAAAATCTGAGCTACATACATGTAATCCCCCATAAAGAGTCTTTGATAAGGTCTTAAAATGAAGCCCTGAAAAATGAAAAGATTGTACATTAAAGAAATCATTAGACTAGAGTTTTAAAAGAGTGAGTATTCAGTGTGACCTTCTCCTGATCTTGTCTTTTTCCTCCCATAGACTACTGTTTTATCGGTCTGACTACTTTGTACTCTGACCAAGCAATAAATCAGGGGGGTGTTTATCCATGCATACTTTGCCAGTGGCAGTATAACTTTCCAAACTTTTGTATGCTAGGATTTACCTTGCCCATTTAAGCACTATTATGCAGCTCAGATATCAAAGTTTGACAGTTTTTTTCAAATTGAAGTTTCACAATGTTAACTTGTGTCTTTAATCTATGTATATCTTGGGCTACGATTACCGAACAACAGACATACAATGAAAGTTTAACTGGCTAAGTCTGGATTTAACCGTAATGACAATGGGCTTTTCTAGAGTTTTTTCATAGGTATGAAAGACCACATCAAGTCTTTTCAGGGTTAAAGTAAACAAAGGGTTGGCATACAAGTGCCAAGTTGCTTGTCCATATAAAGCATGTGAGCAGAAATGCCACAGTAATGTCCAGTATGTACAATAAAGCTGGATATACAAGTACATGTAAGTCATTCTAGTAAAAATACTTAAACTGTGCAAGCAACAGGTAGGGAAGGAGTTAGGGGTAGGATGACCGTAATTGATTTTGTGTACGATTGTCTATAGTCTGTGTATTGGTTGAAAAGTTTGCTACAAACAACAGTTGTGTTGAAACTATGAGACTCGTTCTTTGCTCCTTATCTAAAGTAAAGCAGGATATATTTCAATCCCATTTCAAGTGATCCAGCAGTACAAGGTAAAGACAGCTTGTAGGCAACCATTTGGGAGGGAAATACAGGTGGGATAGCCATGATGATTGGAGAAGGGGGTTTGATTTATGAATGACGGTCTAGTCTGCAAGTTCTTTGTACTCCAGTTTAATATTTGACAAGTCTCCTCAAAAACTGTGGGCAGTGTTCAAGCCGCGAACTCGTTCTGTGTCAGTACGTTCACATAGTGCAGCAGTTCTTGTGACGAAGTCGGAGTCCGATAACGTCTTCCGTATCACCAGTCGGCAAAATGTAAGTGGAAATATCTGGAGCAGGGGGTCCGGTCATCGTAATTACATGTCACATCCGAGTACATGTCTGTTTTCCTCTGCGAGCGTCTGTTTCGGTAAAATCATATCCATCGCGTTGTCGGCCCATATATTGTCTTCGAGTCAGTGCGTCTGATGCCTGTGTACTTACGTATCAAGTTCGGTCAGGGGTTTGTCTTTTGTCTTGTTTGCTTTGGAGCTGTCAGTAGAGATAAGTACGAGACGTTAGAAAATATATCATTGTCGCATGTCAAACGCAATCAGTGTAGAAATGTTACAAGTCATTAATACCACATATGTTGCCAGAATACAAGTACTGTATGTTCAGACTCTTATCCCAAAGCAAGTATCAATAATTTACTTCATAATTCTACATGACAAGGCAGGAGTTGGAAAATTTTGTAAGGAACAGTGAATTAAAACATAGTATTACCTGATTTCTGCAAAACATGGATTGTAACAAACTATGCATAAATTACCTTCATTATGAAGTGTACATTTTCTTGATAAATAGGTGATATATGTCAGTAACACTGTTTAAAATCTGTGTGTAATAATTTTTGTGGGCAACATATTCCGCTAGCAGGAGATGCGTTTTCATATCGTCAGTATAGCACCAGAAAAGCATTAACGCAGAACCTGTTGAGAACCAGATGGGCACTGTCACTGTACAAAGTCAATGGCATTAACGCCCTTCCGGTTTTATACCCTCAGTATAGCCCAGTCAAATCAGTTAAGGACGTGTATTATGCAAAAATGAAAATAAACTCAAGTGGGCACATTCCTTTATACTGTTGTCACGTATTGATGTCACGTAAGCAATTGTAGCACTTGCCTTTCCTACAGACAAATTTGATATATCTGGGCCTACAAATTCTTGTAACAGGGTTACTGTGGTCCAATACAGACAAGTTATAAACTATATCATTTTAACACCTGATATCTCTTCTGCTCGAAAATGGGAAATTAATTGGCAACTTACAAATTTTACTGCCACAAGTAAAAATATGTGCAAATGCTTTGAAAATGCATACACACATACACACACACTCACATACACAAGAAAGCATCAAGAAACACATAAAGTTAATACCCCGTACCACCTTACCTCACGTGAAATTTGTGTCTAGTTGGTTCGTGGCCGTTTGCGGGAATCTGGCTCAGGGTCGGCAACGATGACCTTGATTCTCTCTCCGGCAATCTCCTGCCCATGCAGCGCCTTCATGCACTCAGCTGCAGATTCTTTTTCTACATAAGAACGTGGTTAGAAAACATAAAAGAAAACAAAAATACAGTCAAACCTGTCGTAGATTCCACCTCTCTATAGCAGCCAGCCTGTCTATACTGGCCACTTAATACATTCCCTCAAAGACAAATCATGTGTTAAAGAACCTATCTATAGCAGCCACCTGTCTATAAAAGCCACATTCTTTGTTTCACCTGGGTGGCCACTACAGACAGGTTTCACTTTTTAATAAAAAGCAACTAGTAGTATTTAAACATGCAGATTCTGTCTTCTTTAATTAAAACCTGCATCTCTATCTTTCATATAATACATGTAATGCTGCATAGGCAGGGGGGCCAGGGAGACACCCCCGACATTTCACGCAATATGTTTGCAACGTGAAAAGACCTCGCCGTGATGTTTCATGACTTTTTTCCTCCAAATCTCCCACATCTTTTAAGACCAAATTTGTGACGCCCGGGTATGCAGTTACAAAGATACACATAATTTTGTACATGCATGTCGCACCAAAAATTGCTCAAAAACATGATTTTGTGTACAATTTCAATACAAATTGTGTTCTCAGCCAAGTATCATAAATGTATTAAACATTTTTGCTTTAACTGATTCAAATTATTAAATTTTATGCTGTTTATGTTCGCATAAGTGTCACCGACAAATATCATTGAAAAAACAATGAAAAACAAAAGGTAAAAAAAAAAAATATATAAAAAATTGCAAAAACAAAGAAATTGACCTGATATCGCAATATTTTCAAGCACATTTGCTAAGAACACCAC
Organism: Eucidaris tribuloides; assembly: GCA_001188425.1. NCBI lineage: Eukaryota > Metazoa > Echinodermata > Echinoidea > Cidaroida > Cidaridae > Eucidaris > Eucidaris tribuloides. The sequence continues at coordinate 32,275 of JZLH01S0103886.1, forward strand.
AAAGGGTTTCTACACCAAACATGAGCACATTTGGAGCTTTATTTAGTGAGTTAGAGCAAAAAGTATGACTTCCCATATCAATTATATATAAATTAGCATAATTAACTATAAACAATTTTCATGAAAAAAATAACCATGCAATTTTGTAGATTAGGTTGCAGGCGAGGTGCGTGTCAACAATTTTCGTCGCGATCACGCAGTCGACGGCCGTGATCTCAAGGGGGGGGGGGGGGGGCGACCATATGATCTCCCAAAACAGCCCGGCGTAGTTAGTACAAAATCCCATGACGGAAAAAATATATAAACTAATTAAATGTAGAATTAAACGAATACAGTGGTGTTTGGCTCTGTGCATAATAATGTAGGCATTTACAAGACATTTTTTCCCCCATTTAACAGGAAAAAAAGATAAGAAGTGTTTGGCTATATTTTATATTTTTAGTAAGAGTTCCCCATTTAGAAGCTATGTTTCAGATTTGCACATTATAATTTATACCATTTTTGCTCAGATTTGGTCCACACAAAGATAGGAACATACAAAATGTAGTATTCAACATTTTGGATTGTTACGTTGTAAAGTTTTTGAAATAAAAACGATAAATCATTTGAAACACAGCCGTTGCTCAAGTTGTATTTTGTAACGGTAATTAACTAGGTTTCACACACTGGATGCAAGGTTCACATACAAATCTTGAATTCAATAGAGTCTAACTGTAGTAGGGCCGTCGTCAAATAGAAATTTCTCTTCTGACATGTCACCTCAAATATTTAGCCGACAGACACAGCTGTCGACACAACAATGGTCTGATTAATTGGGACATTCATAATGCAGTCTTACACCACCGTGCCTATTCATGTTTAAATACACCTGTATTGTGGCTACATACAACAGGGGATAATCAGCCTGCCAGGGGGCCCCAGTGATGACTGACATCACTATTGAAAGCAGCAGTGGAATTTTGAACTTTGGGCTTGACCACATCATCAATTTCCGGGGAACCAAGATTCTTATGGTGTAGATTACACTCAGAACAATGGTTCTCAGTTTCTATAACCTTCTGCAAGCGTGAGAAAGAAAAAAATGCTCGCTTTGAGAAGTGACTGGCTGCGGAGATGACATTGTTAGGTCCTGATTTATTACTTTGATACCCTGTGTGTTGTTGCCGGTAAGATAAAATCTCTGTTGATATATTGTATTTCAGTCAAAATACTGTTATCTCGACAAGCTTTCCGACAGAAGGCCTGTCGACGACGCCACTAAACTGTAGCAAGACATTGTTTGACAATCATCTTATTGCACTCTCGTGCATTTTTCAACTTGAAAACTTTGATTAGCACGTTTTCAGTAGATGATACACATTTTATGTCTTGCAGTGAGACAAGTTTGGCAGTATAAAATTTTCAGTAAGCGATTTACGCCTGTGCCTTCTGTTTGAATTTTATAAGCGATTATTTTATTTTCACAAAACCCTGACTTTTCAGCCCCAAGGCTTTTGTGAAGATTTATGTGAATATTTGCATCATAAATATAAATGATTTCAGCCTATTTAGTTGGTAAGCTCATTTCAGGGTGTGCAAATCATAGATACAATCTTTAACACTTTGGGTGCTATCGGCGCACCTGTTCGTTGAGAAAACAATTGGTTCCATACGTTTTAATTCGAAAGATAAACATCACTGAACTTCCTTGCCAAGATATATTTCATAAAATGAAGACATAGTGTACGCACCTAAATGGGTTAAAAACTCTTGTCTTGATAGCATTTGGACTATTCCAGAAAATCATACATTTTTGAAAGGTTATAAACATAAGATCAAACAGCTCAGCACCCAAAGTGTTAACGTTACCCATCATCCCAACACCACTGGAAATAAATTGTTGTGCGCCTGGCAGAAAGTCATCAGCAAATGCTCTAAGCAGAACGTCGTTACAGTAAACTGGTGTAACATGAAAACCACTGGCTTGATATTTCACATGAAATCAAAGTATCAGGTCTTTCAGGTCTTTCTATCAGCATGTTCGGCAGATATATACAATAAGTTTCCCTTTTTTCAATTCAGAGGCAATTTACTGTTAACACCATTTTGCTTAGAGTATTTGTTAACGACTTTCTACCAGGCGCACAACGAAATAAACTGCATTTACATGCACATTAGCATTATACATGCATGCGACACATACTTGCATATCTTGCGTAGCCATAGTTACGCCCATGAACGTTCCTGTAGTTGATTAGATTGCCGAACCTTCTGAACACATCGGACAAAATGAATTCTGGGATTGGGTGGGTGCACACCACGAACAAACGCTCCTCCACCTCACTGAAATCGGAAAAGAAATTAATCGCATCAGTACATGCAATAGTATTTTATTAATAACAATATGTAGTTAAATAGAACTTTAAACCCTTTACACACTGAATTTATTCCAAGGGGATAAGAATAACTCTTTTCAAAATTTCTTTGTATTTTGCTTTCCTTATTGTGGTATTGAAAGTGGTAATTTTTCTATAGTTGCTACTTAAGTGCACTAGCTATTGTTTAGGTTTCCCTGTACAGAGGTGAAGAATAAAAATAATTATGTCAATTGTTTCATTTAATTGTACAATTATGCACAAATGCAACATTTGCACACAAAGGGTCAACTGAATTTCATATCACCATTTAAAATTGATCAACTGGTTACCTGTTGTCCAAACATTTCAGGAACTAAGTTTATTTTTCTATTCTTATTTTTTTAAAGGGTTAAAGGCATTAAAAATTTCAGACATAACTAACAAACTTCACATGAAATCATTGTCTCTGTATACTGGAATACTTCCTTGGGTCTGCTACACTAAATGAGCAACCAAACATGAAAGTATATTAAAGGCATCGTATAATGATGATTCCAGTTTAAAAGAATCTGAGCCATGTGATTCCCTATGATACCAGTGTCTCTGATAAGGTGTAAGAATGAAGCCCTGAAAAAATTGCAGTTAAAAACAATCATTATGTGCTTTTGAAATGTGAAAATCATTGAGCTACCATTTCTGTTTTTCTCCATAGACTGCTGTGTAGCAGAATTTTCTATCAGCTGAGAATAATTCCTTTGCCGATTTTTATCTGTACATATTTTACTAGTGACAGCTTAACTGTTAAAAGTTTTGTGTTCTAGGGTGTTTATTTGTCCATCCAAACACTGTCAGATATGTCAGATAACAAAGTTTGACAATTTTTTGAATGGTGCTTCCACAGTGTTATGTAGTGTCTTCAAAAGCATTGTGTATGTTTCAGGTAAAAAACAAGAACTTTAAACAAAACACCACAGCTACATGATTCCACTTGAGTCTGAGGCAGGTATTCTCAATTAGCGCGCACGCACGTGGCCACTATTTGCCACATCGTCCCGAAGTGACGCATGGAAGCTGCTATGAAAAAAAAAGTAATTTGTTTGAATATGACACTACACTCTCTATTTGTCATGTTATTCTAAATATATATATTTTTTTGTGAATGGATTTTTAATCAAGCTGAATAACAGACACAACACTTCCATGCTTACCCATTGGAGACCAAGTACAAGATATGTCGTGTTGGTGTCTACAGAGAATGCATGTTATAGCGAAATCATATCACCTCCAACAGGTTAAAATGTGAAAATATATGTAATTTCTAGCGAGTGCCTTGTTCTGCTACGAAGATTGAGAAGGATTAGGAAACAACCTCTACCCACCCCACATTCTTTCCTAAACTAGCAAAAGGAAGGAAGTGACAAGAGTGTCATTTCTTATATCTCAGAAAGTTGTGTCCAGGGTTCGTACAATTACACATTTTCAAAATTCCCTGACTTTTCCAGACTCTCCAGAGCAGAGATCTATAAATTCCATGACCATTTTTACACATTTAAAGCTTGTAAAAATACATCGTCGCAATACCAGCGAGCTCCCAATCAAGGGTCATTTTTCAAATGTCATCAATAAATGATTTTCCCTGACTTTCCAGAAGAAATTGATGAATTCCCTGACCTTCCCTGACTTTTTGCTTCTGGAGAAAGTATTTTTGAATTCCCTGATTTTCCAGAAATTCCCTGACCCATACAAACCCTGTGTGTATGTCATTTATGTACATTGGCATCAATGCAATTTTGCCACATTTTGTCACTGAAATATCTTTCAGGGCAATTCCATGATTAGTTACGTTACACTTCATGACAAACTTTACTCAACATTTGGGTCTTACATGAACATGCTTTCATATTATTTTTCTGTTTTGGTACTGTCAGTTCTCTAGACTGGCACCTACTTCACAACATCAAGCAAAATCATGAAACATGTTTCAGTGGATAATAACAAGAACTTTAATTATGGTTAGTGACGTTACATAGAGGACATGGAAAATCTTTGTCCTTAACCCTATTTT